>OMNV01009360.1:0-24238 GCA_900303265.1 Brotula barbata | reverse complement strand
ATCTTTAGAATTAACAAATGCACATACACACACAGTACTGTGCAAAAGTCTTAGTCCACCCCTATCAAACCTGGTGAAATGGACCTTTTTCCCAGCAGTCATTCTGACAGTAAATAGTGATGAAAGTAGGACAAATACAGGTGTTAGCAATGACATTGATTAGGGTTCCCTTCCATTCAGGTTGAAGAGAGCCTGGTTCCTGCTATTTATCAAGCGTAAAGGGAGGTCACACTAAATACTTCAGACACTTTAGCCTGTAGAAGCTGTTCTTTTCAGATTTTTGACTGTTTTTTAACACTGCATACACATTTCCTGTATTTTCTGGTTGTATTCTAATAGAAAGAGATAGATAGCATTGGCAAAACAACAAATCTAATGGTCGCCTAAGACTTTTACAGTACTGTATATATACATATACACATTTCTATGTAGATACATATGTGTATATGTGGAGTAATGTATATATAGTTGTATATCTATGTATATGTGGATATATGTGTATATATGTGTGTATAGGTATATGTGGATATATGTGTATTTATATATATGTACGTCTGTGTGTGTGCATGTATGAGATACATTGAAATACAGTTTGTAATGCTTAATTGACCCGTGTGATTTCGGTGTGCTAGACGTATCTGATATTGTTGCTACACTTGGCTTTGATTATTTTGACCACATATAATAATTGTATATTTTCTTCCCCTTTGTATGTTCCCTGCACTTTCTTAAGGCGGAAAGGAAGAAGTACGAAAAGGAAACAGAAAAGTACTACAGCTCTCTGGAGA
This sequence comes from Brotula barbata, assembly GCA_900303265.1. Classification (NCBI taxonomy): domain Eukaryota; kingdom Metazoa; phylum Chordata; class Actinopteri; order Ophidiiformes; family Ophidiidae; genus Brotula; species Brotula barbata. Next base: position 23,450 of record OMNV01009360.1, on the reverse strand, counting down.
AGCTTTTGAATATGTCAGCAAAGAAGAAAGAGCCACAGCTACAGGAGGTAATTGATCTTAAACGAACACTCCGACAGACACAGAAAATGGAGAAAAGCAAATCACTTTGAGGGTGAAATGAATGGAAATTGGTGTTTTGGTTTAGTTTGAGGAGCCTGTTTTGGCTTTGGTGCCAGGAGAGAAAAGCCTAGTTGCAGTGCCGGTTGGACTATGTGACTTTCCACTGTCATGCCTTGTAATAGCAGTTTTCCAGGCCTGTTGGAAAAGAAATATGCGCTCATTTTCACTGTCCTTTGCCGTAGTATGTGAAACAGTAATGCTCCCAGCACCCTGAAATGAAACTGGAAAATCGACGAGGATAACTTGCTAAATATAGTTTATGGCTTGTGTACCTTGCTATTCTATGTCTCCATGTAAGGCTTACCCATATGTGTTGTCTGCACTAACCTCAGAGGACACTTAAAACTGTTGACATAATTTCTGTAGGCTGTTGTCTTCTCCATAAAGGTCTGTGGTAGCAGCAGATTGCTATCAGCACTGAATAAATACAGATGACGTTCATTCACTGCCACAGATTCAAACAATACATCACTTCTAGCAGATCAACAGAGTGGTTACATTTCAATGTACAGGTACCATCGTCACTAGTTAAATATCAGTAGATCAGGATATCTAAAGTGTTGCTATAGCAAAAACTGTGTCGCAAACTGAAAGGCCTCTAGCTTCCCATATTGCACTATATCACAAAGGTAAGACGTCGCTTCTTTGCTTCCACGTGTCTCCCTGCAATTGTATCCACCATGGTGTCTCTCCTGTCCCTCCGTAGGCAGACGTCCAAGTAGAGAGCATGAGGCAGCACTTTCAGGAGGAGTCACTAGACTATGTGTGCAAGTTGCAGGAGATCCAAGAGAGAAAGAAATTTGAGTGTGTCGAACCAGTAAGTACACCTTTGACCTACCTGGGTGGACTGACATCATGGATATGCCCTATGCATGTATATATAGAGTAAAAACATGGGGCAACATACTGTATGCCATACCATGGGAGGTTTCGGTTAAACCAATCAGCTCCATCATAATATAATTATCCCTCAGGTCACATTCTTTGTCTTTCATTGTGTTTTAGTGACAATGTCTCTCTCTCATAGGACTCCAATGACTTTCTTTTCTAGTTTTAATGCTTAAAATCCTTAAAATGCTGTTTCTTTGATTCGCATCGTCTGCGCTGTATCTTATGGTCTACTGTGTGCTGTCATCATTTCAGATGCTCGCCTTCTTTCAGACGGTCTTCACCTTTTATCACCAGGGCTTTGAGCTGGCCAAGGATTTTGACCATTATAAGAGAGCACTGCAGATTAATATTCAAAATGTAAGGCAGCATGGATCACTGCTCTACATTTAATTCAATTTGTCTTAACCAAACTGTATTGTTGATAGAGGATAAAGAAAAGAATCAGTATTTTTATTATTTAAGGTCCAATGTTATGTATTCCTGTTTAGTTGTATAGTTTTTTATTTCAATCCAACCTGTACCTTCAGATATTTTATCTCATTTCTTAAAGTTGGTGGGTTTAAAAAGCTTTTTTAATGATCTTCCTATTTCCTTCCTACACTTTTCCTCACAGACAAGGAGTCGGTTCGAGGGCACACGGTCAGAGGTTCATGAGCTGATGAAGAGGATCAGGGAGGCCCCCCTAGAATACAGACAGACCAGCCCAATCAGTTGTGAAGGCTACCTCTATGTACAGGAGAAACGTAAGACCTCGCATTATACAAATCTGCATTAAGAAATTTGGCTCTTTACTATTACCGTTGTGTCAAAGTCTGCCTACAACAGTACTTTCTTTCTGGGAAAGATGCTTGTTACAACCCAAATCCTGTTTGTGCCTCATCTGTCTAGGTCCACCACCTTTTGGATCGAGTTGGGTGAAGCGCTACTGCACGTTTGTGAAAGAGCAGAAAATTTTGCATATGGTGACATTTGACCACAGATCCGGTGGCAAGATTGTGAGTGTTAATAAATGTTGTCGCATTTTCTTTACTGTGTCCTCTTTCATAATAACCTAGTATTCTTATTCGTTTCTTTCAGGGTGAGACAGAGTCCGTCACACTTAAATCCTGTCTCCGCAAAACTACAGATATGTTGGACAGGAGATTCTGCTTGGACCTCGACACAGATCGGTACATCATCGCCCAACACTGTTCCTCAAACGCGCCATTTTTATCATGTTTACTTTGCATTAGAAGTAACCCATTTAACTGCTTCACGTGCAGTTCATTGCTTTAGCTTTTAACTCTTAATGCTTTTGGAGTGGCGGGACAGGAGGATTTGTCTTAGAGGTCTGCCTTCACACACATAGCTGGGAGGATTTGTCATACAGGGCTGCATGCTGCTGTAATAGATATCTCATTATCTCAGTCAACTAAACTCAATCCTCCACATATTCTGATCTATTATTAGGTGGGCACTACCCTGGATTTTGCATGAAATTCGAAACCACAAGTCTAGTTCTGACTGAACCAAATAGCTTGACGTGTATCTGGACCCACACATTTTCAGTCTCATAAACTAGCTGGGACAATGATCTGTAATTGCTTTTGTTTAGGTTGTTCATGTAGTACTTTTGCTGTTTAATTTGATGGTAGAAATTTGAATACATTCCTCTTGGAATTCATCTTAGACGCTAAACCCTGGAGAACTGAGTCTGTAGTCAATGCTGATGTAGAATGGCTTTCTCCCAGTCCAGGGATTGTTCTCACAGTACAAGCTCTGTCAGAAGATGACCACAAGTTCTGGATACAGGCCATGGGTGGGAAGGAACCTGTGAGTCAGTCGCCTGTACTATGTCATCATCTAACATTCACACATGGCTAAAATACTCATATAGCTCTAAAAGAAGCCCTACAGTTTACTGTTAAGTTGTCATCTTTGAGAAATGTTTTTAAACACACACATAATCACAAATTCACACAATTTTCAGCTGAAACCCTAACCTTGATTTTTTTTTTTTTAAACCCATTTTTGTTTATGATTTTTTTTTTTTCAGGTTGGACACTATCTTGCGAGAACGTATTCTAAAGAAAGAGGAAGTAATTATCTTGTTGAACCAGACTGTAATTTTTAATCAATCCAGAATTTCATGCAAATACAGAAGTTAAGTTTCTTATTTTATTTTATTTTATTTCACTCGACAGTTGACGCTCAACTTGATGAAGTGGGTTTGAGTTTTGTGAAGAACTCCATCAGTGCCATAGAAAAACGAGGTGAGCTTTAGACTCTGATGGAAACACAGAAACCAATGCTCAGGTCATTGTTATCGCCGTGGGTTTCCAAACACATTCAGCTTAAGTGAATTTGAGTATCGAAATTGTCCATAGGTGTGAATGGGAGAGTAATTGAGTTGTCCTAAGACGGCTGGGATAAGCTCCAGCCCCACTGTGACCCTGACACGGACAAGCGATATAAATAATAGATTGATGAATGGATTGTTAATTTGTGTGCAGTAACTTTATATGTACACATGGGGGCAGACTTGCTCCAATATTGAAGGAAAGGCTGCCTTGCTGGCAAGCTGGGGAACATTTAGATATGACTAACGATGACTACATTTCTTGTTAATTTGTTCCAATTCTCACATCCTGAATTAGGATATGAATACGAATATGAATGTCTGGATGGATGAGAATATGAATGTTTGATCCCCTGTTCTGTCAGTCATAAATTAACGTTTTACAAGTTCTTTCCAACGTGCCAATCATTAAAAGTGTGTTCAAACAATGAAAGTGTGCAAACATGAAGTATGTAGCTCATAGAATTTGGTCCCTTCTACCTTGTAATCACCATCAATATGTTTTTTCCGTTTTCCCTATTCTTACCAGGTATCAATGACCAGGGCCTGTACAGAGTGGTGGGGGTCAGCTCCAAAGTCCAAAAGCTCCTGTCACTAATGATCGGTGGGTTATAATCTATTTTTTTGCTCTGCTCTTGAAAAGTACTTATATTATTGTTGTTTTAAGTTCCCTTTATATGCCATTACATTAGCTGGAGTTAGGTGAATGTGCTGATGTAATTGATTGATTGGCATTGGTAAGGTGACATTATATCCAGTCAGGCTATTATATCCAGACTCATGTCTCACTCTTCACATTGCAACGCGTCAATGTGTCCTGTACTCATTGGCTTTCGGTTTTTTATCCCCCTGACAACCAGACGGAGCCCCTCCCATCCATATCTTTTTGGTTCATTATCGCAGAAGCAAGACCGCTCCTCATCTAGTTGCGGCTTACTTAACTGAGCTGACATTCTCTATTTCTTTTAAACCTCTCATTCCCTCTTGAATCTTCTTCACTCACCTTCTTTTCAACAGAGCTCGTCCTCTGTCCTCTCCTTTGCTCTCTGTCTGCTCTCCGTTTCCTGTCGTCTCCAGCAGACACCGGCTCACTTACACCTCAGTGTTCAGAATGACAACAAACCCAGGCAGCTGCCGGCCTGTCTCATCTTCCTCTTCAAACCCTTCCAACCTCTCCAGCCTCCCAACCTGCCAACTCACAACGTAGACCCCATTAACACTCTGCAGCACTCTAAGAAGTTTATTTTAGGCTTAATTATGGTACAGGAAGTGTCTGTCTGTTGTCTGGAGTTGCCATAAATGAATGAGAACGAAGGAAAAGTGAAGATTTGATTTGTAAAGACGTTTAGAACGTAATGGGCTCCTGTACCAAAACATATTTATCACCAACACCTTATGGTGTGTGGGTGAAGCAAGCTTTTAACCTGCAGACAGACGAGGGGATTCTCCCAGTCCTCCTCCCTCTCATTTCTCTCTCACTGACATGACTGTAGTCCAGTCAGGGAGGACAGTTATAGGAAAAAGATCTTCAATTATATTATTACTGAAACAAACAGAGTAGTACCCATTGAATATCAGGTCACCATATATCTGGAGTGATATTAAGTGAGCTCCCGGACCTCTGTTTGTTGTACAGTGTTAGTGGTTAGAAGAGTTGCTCAGGTTGAATACTGTCAATATATAGTGAGTGATTGCCTCGGCGTTATTACACAATAGATCAACTTTCCCTTTCCATTCAAGACATCCGAAGTTCCTCTTGCAATCCTACTCTTCTGTTCATAACATTTACACATCAATGTGTTTCTCTGTCTCTGCCAAGGCCGACAGCTTGCCCACATGAATGAAAGGAAAATAACATGGCTCATATGGTGCTTGGTGGCATTTTAAAATGTGGACTTATAGGTCCAATTTGCGATAATTCAAAGGGCATTTTTTGTGAGCTGTTTAAGAAAACTCTTCGTTAATGATCTGCAAATGTCTTTTTGGACCAAAAAGCATCACACAGTATCAACCTTGCAGCATCAACCTTGGTAGACGCTCTGCCAGAAAGGCAATCCATAGGATTTGTGAAAAACAGAAGCATGATCTGCAAGTTTATGATAGTTTTCTGATCATTTCGTCATTCCTGCTTCTTCCAGAGCTGGCACCATTATGGATTTGTGTAGCTGACTTAACTAGAATCTCTTCTTAGTTAATGTAGACCAAGCAATAGACTACTTCCCATCAATCGCACACACACAAACAGATGTGCGCCAGAAAAACATTTACTCTCAGAAGTTGATGCTGGGCAGGCTATTTTGTGGATAGAGCAGGCAGAGGAACACACAGTCCTTCTGGCTGCGATACATAGATGAAATCAAATAAATGAATGGCCTTTGAAAGACCACAGTCCACTCACAGAACTGTTTATTTGGTTGTGTGTCTGTGTGTGTTTGTGTGTTTTCACATTTCAATGACACAATGCATTTTCTTATCCTTCGTGGCTCATCAGAGATTACTTAAGGTGTGACCAAACCCCTCCCCCCTGTATTATCACTGTAACATACTTCTTGAGTCCCTGTGGAGCCAGAGCAGTAGTATGGGATTAATTAAACTTGTAATGAGTACAGAACCAGTACCATTCCACAGAAACTGTAACTTCCTTTCCTGTCCACCGGGGCTACAAGTGACACCAACCCCCCTCCCCTGACACACACACACACACACACACACACACACATACACAAGGCTAGTTGCAATGCTTTCATCCTCAGATGGCTAATTACAAGTTATTTATATTTTATCATACTAAAACTTTTCAAGGTGTCCATGAAGTCAGAATTGTTGGCTACACACTTTCATTCTGTAAAACGAATATTGATTTGGTGCTTTGTATTATTTCCCTTATCAGCGATTTATCTTGAAACATGTGTGTCGTATGATTATTATTCATACAGATGAGAAGAGCAATGAAATGGATCTGTCTACATGTGACGACTGGGACGTTAAAACAATAACGAGCGCACTAAAGCTGTATCTGAGGTAAGGATCCATGTGACATGAAGAATGAAAGACACACACACACACACACACACACTTCACCCATCCCTAGTCAAAAAAAGCATTGATAAGTTAAGGGGGAGGATCAAAACCTTCAGTAATTATAAGTATCTGACATTAACAACATAAGGGAGCTCCAAAAATGACACAGTGGTGCTTTATTTAAGGCAAGTCATTTATTATTATTCAACTCCTGAAGATTTCACAACAGAGATTTTTTTTGATTGTTGCTGCAAAATTTCGACTAATGTGGTCCTTGAATGCATGATGTGGTTTTGTAATTTGCTGTCCTGCTGTAGGAGCATTCAAACAGAACAGAAAGACTCACACAGAGAGTAGCATTTGACTTGAGTTGACTCAACTTGGGGCCTCTGCAGGGCGACTAATGCGGAGACATCATGCTGTTGGATTTGGTGCATAATTGATCATTTTGATTCATCTCATAAGCTTTCAAACGGTATCTGTGTCTGACTTAAAACAGCCCCTGTTGTTCATGGAGGAATGTTTTTCATACGGCTCCCTCTTGGCCTCGCTCTCTTGATGAATATGGTAAAGCTCGTATGATGACTTGCAGAGGAAACATTTTCTCCATTGTAGGATCTGTCGTTTACACTATGGCTGCATAGTTAATTATGCAGAGTGCTTTTGCATATTTAACTTGTTGCATGGTCACATCGCTGCCTGTTCTACATTTTCACTGACTCCTCTCAGGTTGACAGATAGTGTGGGTGAACTTAAACTCTGAAACGTTAAACTGCTGGCTGTTTGGGAAGTTCTTACGTTTACTGAAATACACGCTTAGAATCTGCTCCTTTTAATCTGAAAACTATTTAAATATATTCACGAGAAACTCCTACTGTAAATATTCACTTACATTATGTCTGTTTCAGTATTCTATATTGTACAGATTTAAGGGTATGTGGAATGAGTAACTTGTTTGAGTTCGTACTCTTTTTTATTTAAACATATAACCTGTTTCTTGGTTTTTGCTGTGAGACACTGTCAAAACAAACCAATCCAAAGATCACTGTCACTCATTCTTTAGTGATTAAGTCGCTAGTGCTTCCAAAATAAAGACTGAATAATAGCAATTCAATTCATTTCTCTCTCCCTTTTACTTTTGTTACAAACGTTCTTCCATTCTGACAATGCTCCTCGTGTTGATTTCTAGAACAGTCACTGCTGTAGCAGCATGGGAGATAGACTGGATTCTGTCGCCAAGTATTCTGATCAGGCTGAGGTTGCTCAAGGGTCAAAACTGTGTTGTGACTGGCTGATTTTTAAGCTCTGACCCGTTCCAGGAAGCAGTTCGATGTCAGGGGCTCTGGGTCGTGGGACTTACACTGTTACACTTCTTTGTTTCATGTCCCAAAGTAAGCTTTATTTTGATTAGACAGACCATATGTACAGCGACCCACGCAGTGCTGAGCTAATACGATGTGCAGTAATATGTATTATACTAAGTTACCTCGTTCTTCGTTTAACTCTTGTCTTGACTTATCTTTTACTTTCTCTCTGGCCTACTGCAATAAAGCACGGTCAGTATCCTCAGTTTCCTTTGAGGCTAAGTACTCTTGGCCACGGGCCAGCTGCAGTGTGAAAGTACCTTCAGATGAACTTGGTTATCTCAACGTGTGCACCATCTAATTCCATCCCCTGGCCCGGCCACATTAATCATTGCTGTGTGCAGACCCTATAAAACAGTGTGCCGGCTATTTCTGTCCCCCCTTGCTCACTTTAACTCTCCTTCTCCATCCACCCCCTACCCCGCTCTCTGTTTCTCTTACCATCTCTGTGAAGGAGCCTTCCTGAGCCACTCATGACCTATGGACTTTACAAAGAGTTTATCAGCCCTGCAAGTAAGTTTGCCCATCTATACCACAAATGAATGAGTGCAGACCACAAGCAAACAAAGGGACACACATGTATCCAGTCTGAAATCAACACAACCTAACCGACTGATACCAAAGTGTTCATGGAGATATTAAAGACGGCCAAACTCCAAGAAATTCTATTCTATTCTATTCGATGCCGAGTTCCTTTTATTTTAGATAATGTTGGTGATTCATAGAGTGAAAGGTATGAGTCTGTTGTGTTTTGAATGCTAATTAAGACCCAAAAGATCCCCATCCTTAATCTCTTAAACGCTTAACAGCACTCTATGAAAGACCGTGTTTAGCACTTTTGGTCTTTTTTTCATTCCGGACTTCAGTAACGTTCATAAGCTCTGCTCAATGGCTCAATCTTTTCTCAAACAAATCACCCATCTCATGAAATTCTTGTCATGTTTTTCACAAGCACTGTGAATATAAATGTCATCCAAGCTGTCAGTTAATATACTTAACCCCTTGACTTTGATCAAGATGTCTCATTTTTGACACTTCTGTCTGGTTTTTAATACTTGTGTCTGGCATTTATTAGCCTTACAACAAGCTTAATTTAAGCTGCCCTCTATCTTTATGTATGTTTGTAGTTGCCTTAACATGCTGCTTGGATGTTGTGGGCTAATGAGCCATTACAGGTTATGGCTAAAAGGTTAAAAACGAAGAATATCTATTGTAATCTAAATGCCCTCGGATGTTCCATTAACCTTGTACAGTAAAAACCCTCAACATTTTTCATCCATGTAATGTAATTTATATATTTAATCTTTCAAATTTGAATCTTATTACATAAAGCGCTATAATTGGATCAGGTTGACATTTTTATCAGGTGCTCGCAATGCCTTCGTAACTCGGGGAGGGGGGGGATTAGCAATGAATATTTTTTTTTGGATGGATGACAGCATCCTTAAGAAGCTTTTTCCATCTTTAAATCCTTGACGTTCCCATAGTAATGATAATTTGTGAGTGTCTGTCTGTGTGTGTGGGTGGTCAGATGCCCATGTGTGAGGAACCCTTTTACACGGTAGCAACAGTAACATAAAGCTATCTCCACCACCAGCATAGAGGTCCTGGCTGCCAAATTCTTCCAAGGCTTGAAACCATATGTCACGTATCATGTACTTAAACTGGGATGTATCGTCTTCTAATGCGTAACATCTTAGGTTATAACCCCCGTACTATTTGAACCAATGTTGCTCATTTTTCATATTCTACAATTTATCGTAATTGTTTGTTGTGGGTCTGCGTGCAGGTTTAATGTCAGGATGTATTCTTCCACAGAATGATCAGAGTTTAATTTGCTCTATTGTATCCTGATTCCTTGCAAAGACATAGACCGGATGAGTGCTCTTAAAAATCCGGTACTCAGGAAAAAAGGCAAATTATTCTTATCCATAGTGTTCCGTTGTGCTGTTTTACTTGTTTTGTGTCTTTTGGTGTATTGTCAGGTGAATGAGTCATAACACAAATCTTTTTTTCTTTTTTTTCTTAATTATAATATACAAATTTAAATTCTTCTTCTGCATTTGAACAGAGGGTGGTAGTCCAGAGTCACGCATACAAGCCATCCACTGCCTGGTCCACAAACTACCAGAGAGGAATCGACAAGTCCTGGGGCTGCTTATGAAGCATCTGGCCAAGTGAGTGTTCATAGCTCCTTGGTCATAGTTCATCCATTCTCCGCCCCCTCTCTCTCTCAGCTCTCTCTTCCTGTCTGTCTCCTCATTCTCACTCCACATGCTTTCTCTCTTTCTATCCCTCACTCCCACTCTCTTCACTCCCCCTTCCCTGCTGTCACTCCATCTCTTCTCTGCTGGCTAAGAAAACTGATGCTGCAAGCATCATAACATTTTTTGGGATGATATCCTACCTGATCAGCATGCAATTCTGCAGCTCAACAGCGAAGGGAAGTGAAATGAAACGGTCCACTCATATCACGCCCCTAACTCGTAACTTTTTCAGCCCCGGGTGGATCACTGTTGTGCATCATGTTATTTTCTGAGATTAGATTAGGAAGAAAGATTTAAGAAATAATTTTAGCCAACATTACAAGGTTTTACCTTGGCATGCTTTTTAAAAAATAAATGCAAACAAATTGAAGATAAGTAAATAATCCTTCTTCCCCCAGGCACGCACAAAGTCTGGTGAATCTTATTTCATAGAAACCGGCTGCAGAATCGGGCTCTTGTATAAAGGCAGAGCTATTGAAATTGAATTTGGATTATCTGGCGTGAAATTCTCCAGACTGGAGAAACTAGAGTATTTTTCTGAAGTTGGCATATGTGCAAGTCCTGCAGGGGAAGGAAGCAAAGCCAGAATTTCACACTCATATCTGAAATGCTTTCAGAGATGTTATAAATGTGAGTTGTCACCAGTGTTTTGTCTTCAAAGGCATCCTTTGAAGCTATTTAAACTGTCTCTCTGCAGATTTTGTGAATCTCATCAGTTTGAAGTCTCTTCACCTGTCTGTAACTTTTTCTTCATCATGTGTTTACCTTAAAAGAAAAGACAGATTGTTCGTGTCCCAGTTTTACAGATGAGGAGAGGTGACGTCCTGTGGTAATAAAAATAATGCGTGGCCACAACTCAGAACGTGAGGGCACCTGTTCCACCGCCTCTGAAAACATACAATGGATAAGGATGTGCTTAAGTTGACATAGGCTAATAATATAAAAAGTGACCAAACTGTGGCTGGTACCACAGCTCCCCAGACTACACAGACGGGACAGGCATCAAGTCACCTTTGCTATTTGAGGAATCTGGGGAGTCGAGTTACTGGTGCTGCTTAATCAGCCGCAGTTTATAATATTTCCATGCCTCCACGTGAAGGACTTAATATATTTTTGTGTGTCTTTTGCACTTGAAAATACACTGAAATGAAGATCTAAGATCTCATTCCCACTGTCACAAGTTAAATATATGCGTCCTACGTGTTTTTACTAACTCAGGATGACTCCTCTCCTCCTCCTTGATAATTTAAGATAGCATTAAAAGAAATTAAAACCTCTGATTGTGTATGTGTGGGTAAATTGACCAAATAGCCACTTTCAGAAGCATTACAGCTCCAAAACAAGTGGCAAGAGATAAGTCAATCATTCATTAATGCCAGGTCAGTCAACTCCAACAGGCAAAGGTTTAAAAATATGCCATCATCATTTCATGACAACTGTTGCATTATTTGTTAGTTTACTTATTATGACATAATATAGAAGAAACATGGAAAATGTATTTATTTGAATGTTTCCTTATGAGACACATTTTTCTTAGATTATCTCTGAAATGTTTGATTTCTGTCAAAAAGACAGGAACACAGATTGTTTTTCATAGTAAGTCTTACTCGGTCTTTACGACTGTTCCAGTTTCCATTGTTGGTGACACCTTCATGTTGAAATTATATTTGTGTGAAAAGTTTACACAGCTTTGTGTTCAGGTGCTATTTGCGACACGCTGCTAAAGCAAAGGGAATGTGCAAACAAGGACGATAATCGGTGTGAGGAAACTGACTCCAATTGCAAAGCACAATGTACTGTGTAAAAAGAATGACAAATCTATCAGCAATATCTTTCAGCATTCAGAAGATTTCCTAATTAATATAAGCAGTGACATGTCATGTGAAAAGTGTTTAGCGTCGGTTTTGTTGGGGTGGAAGCGAAATGTAATGATTTCTGATGTTGTCTATCTTCCTTAGCGTGGCTGCCCACAGTAAACAAAATCTGATGACTGTGGCTAACCTGGGTGTGGTGTTTGGCCCCACATTAATGAGGCCACAGGAGGAGACTGTGGCTGCCATCATGGACCTTAAGTTCCAGAACATTGTGGTGGAGATCCTCATTGAGCACCATGAGAAGGTAACACACTGCATACGTCACACGCAGTTCTACAGAATCAACTGTACATTCACAAGCCAATACATTTGCTAGACACCATAGTGTTTTCACCTGGAATAAAAATGACTATATGCTTATGGTATAGCTGGTATAGTAGTACCAAATTATGTCTTAGTTGTCACTTCAGGAAGTGACGTGCACACATGTGCTTACCAATCCACCTTTTACACTGTATATTTACTTTATTTTACATCATAAATAGGAAAATAAATGCACAACAAAGGAAAAAGAACCAAGGTGAACGTCTATTTTCTGTGTGTCAAAGTTGTGCATCTTCTGTATTTTAATACTGATTTTTGACTTTCGGGGTAGATAATTGCACATACATAGCTTTGGGCAAAATCGGCCGTGGATTAAAATTAGTATGTGCCTCACTGTCCTTATTTTGACTGGTAACATTTGAGCGTGTTTATGTGAAAATCTTTTCTATTCTACTCCAAAATAAGGTTTCATTCTGTGTAGTTGCATTAAGTGCTGTGGTTATTATAAACCTGGGGATGAGTTTCCATACGATGTATGTTGCACAATGTGACACCGTCCTTTGTGAACGATGTATGTCCTTTGGTCGTTCATTACATTGAAAATACTGGATATGAAATTAGAGGTATTTTGTGTCCTCTTCTGAAATATGGTTTGCAAAGGTGAGCTGAAAACAGATATCAGCTGATGAGATGTGTGTTGTATTTAACCCTCTGTGACAGCAGTCCACTTTCTGGTTTAAAATCAGGCCAACAGGGGGCACCCTTAGTGCTTATACCAGAGCTTAATACAGTGTTCATATTCAGCAGGTTGATTAAAATGTACGTTATGATACATATTTTATGGATGGATGTGGATGATCAATTGCCTGAAGTAAATTTACTTTGTTTATGATGCTTTTTTTAACTCAAGGGATCATCTAATCTCTCCAGAATGTCATTAATTGGTGTCAATCCTCATAATTCTCTGTGTCAAAAGACAAAAAGGTTTGGGATTATTTTCCCAATCTCATCTGTAGCAGCATTCTACTCAAATACAGCTCAGAGTCCTTTTTTTCCCAGCTTCATTAAATGGAAGTAGACGTTTTACGAATAATATCGCCATCCAGCTCACTGTTCTAAAATGGGCCGTGACACCAGACAAAAGCCCAGCATGGTATGCGGCTATGAAGTGGAACAAGAAACAGTGTGCTGGTATTCTGTGAGACTACTCGGAGCATATTAAAGCATGTCGTAGAATGCAGCGAGAGAATTTTGGAAAGCACAATGTGTTAGAAGAGGGGAAAAGTTGAGCAGAGAGACAGACAGGCATTAACTTCCGTCCCAGCTGAGTCCCGCCCCAGACTGTTGATACCCCCAGATACCAACAGTAGACTGTGTTTTACATTCACCTCCATCTGCAGAGAAAGAGAGAGGCAGCAGAAAGTCTCAGCCGTATCAGATTTCTCACTTTCTCTATCTGCTTTCTCCAAAACTTTCTATCCTGCCCCCTCCTCTCTGTCTGCCTCTCTTTATTCACACTCTGTCTCACTTTCTCTGCCACTTTCTCTCCCTCCCTCCCTCTCTCTCTCTCTCTCTCTCTCTCTCCCTCCCGCCTCTCCTTTTTGTGTGATCCTTTCTGTGGCTCTGCCGAGACTTCCTCTGCAGCCCTATTCTCTTTTAACTCCACATCTGAAGTTTATATGTAAACATGGTCCTGGTGTAAACAGTCAGCTACAGTTGGCCAGCCCTCCTGGAGGCCAAGCCCTGTTTATTTTATTCTACACTCTTTCAAAGACTGGGTCAGATTCCCTGAAACATGTCAGTTTTAACCTCGGATATTTCTGGATGGGATCGCTGATTATGTTACATGTGGAGCCTCACTTGTTTGTTTGGCATGAAAAAAGTCTTTGATTGTGCCGTTCTGAGTGTTCAATCAATGAGCTACTTAACGTTCCCGAGGGACGCATGCTGTGGCTGCAAATGGCCTTTCCCATTCCTCTGCCACTATATAGAGCCGGTGCATATCAAAACCTGCTCTTTAAGCGAGGTCATTTGAGGACATGGTTCTGCTCAGTGCTCTTTCACTCGCTTCACGGACTTGGTAGAGATTCACTCACATTGTGTATTCAGATCTTCACAGATGCTCCTGAGTCATGCCCTCTTTCGCCTGCTGCCCCAGTATTCTCTGCTCCCACAAGACAGTCCAAGAAGCTGAGTCGCCAGATCCGTCCCTTGGCAGTCTACAATCCACAAGCCCTGGATATTCAGACTGGTAAGATTCATGAGCGTGCACACCTATTGTGCATATATACTGTACTTCCCAGAGAGCACCGTAGAAACGGTGGGGTTGGCTTAGTGCTGTTATTGACTGAGCCTTCAGATGCACTGTACTAATAAACTTGTATAGCTTGTTTTTTTTTGCTTGCTTTTGCTGGATCATCTTTCTTTAAGATGTTAAATGAAGTGGGCCAGGCGAGGGAACTGTAATTATGTCGGTAATATACAGGTGAAAAGGATGTGGCAGGTTTATACAAAGGCCATCAAACCCAGACATTGTTCATATAGTGAGGGTTTTTATAGAGTTCTCGTTGACAGATGTCCGTGAAACAACAAATAAAAAGAATTTTAAGCACTAAAATGATTTATATGTTAGTGTGGTTTCCTTTGTCTCGCTCGCTCACAGCCAGTCTATCTGCTCCCAAGAGACCGTGAGGAAGCACGGCTATGACTACAGATTACACATTTTTTCTGCCTTTGTAAACCCAGAAATGCTTAAAAATTGTTTCTCTCCATTCTCACGCTTTCATTGATAAAACAGGAAGACAATAGGCAGGCCCACTCCTGTGTGCCATGTAAGCCGGTCACCTGACTTGGTGGCCTAAATAATCTTAACTCTCGCCATTTCCACAGCCAGTCCAATCTCTTTCCCCCCCACATTACTAAGGGAGTAGTAAATCTGCTTACCAGATTGCCTCCCTCGTGTCAGCTTTTACCATGGTGTGTTTTATGTGGGAATGAAGGTATAATCCTTTTTTAAATTGTGTGTCTTTTATATGGGTTCCAAGCAACGGATTTAGAACCGATTCTAAGAATGTCTCATCGTTCAGAAGCTAAAAATTAGTTTTGATGAGGTGCGACAGCAAAAAGTGTGGCTCCATCCATGCGATTCATCCTGTGACTCTTTGTGTGACTCTGCATTTGTCTAACGTCCCACCAGACCTGACACCGTGCCTCAAGTAGAGAAGAGAAACTGAAATTTAACACCCAAGATTCAGAAAAATTCTACAGTTCTTAAATAATGCTTTCGGAGGACACTGCTTTGGTGTGCGCTGTCTTTCAAGCAGACATATTGATCAGTTGTGTATTTAATGATGATTAAGCTTAATTTTTTTAAAAACTTAACTCAATTTAGGGTAGGAAGGTAACAGCTGTGACAGAGCCATTAAGTAAACCACTTTTTGGCAACATTTGGTGATTATTTAGTCTAATAGGCAATCAAGACTGCGCTCCAATAAATAAGTGACTTGTTTGTGTTTTCCACTAGATTAAAAAAAAAGAATCTTGAATGCATTAGCTGATAGAAGTAAACATTTTAGTTGTTAATCTTTTGCTTCTTGCTCGTCCTGTTAATGTTATAAACACTTCACTTGAAGTTAAAAATGAAGTTATCAGTTTACATATCAAATATTCAGTGCACATATATAACATAATATAAAATGTGTAAATATTGACTGCTTTGCCAACCACCATCATCACTAATAAGGGCTTTCTTCCAGTGTTCAGTTCATTCTTGAAATGAATAAAAGGATGTTAAAGCAAAACAACATTTTAAACAGCATAAGTGACATTTCCGTCTCTCTCATCTCCACGACCTTTGCTTGACAGTGAAATTTAAACCAAATCTCCCAAGTGCTTCCTAGGTCCCTGCTGCTTACAGCACAGCCGAATTATTGCGAACAGTGCAAACTTAAATGTAAATCTCAAATGTTTTGACAGGATTATGAACCCGTGCTGTCCCATATTGATGCAGCTTTGCCACGTCCAGTGATGAATTATTTAGCGATTTTGATCAGCCAGCATCAGGCTGTCCATACGTAGAAGATGTAGACCCAGTTATTTGTGAAACAATAAAGATTATGAAAACACAGTGAACTGAAGTTAACCCTGTTTGTTCTTAAATCTTGGGCTCAGCAGTGGGAGATTGTTCCAACCTAGCCACAGATGAGACATCGATGGGCAGCAACGAGTCTGTGTCGTCCCAGTCATCGTCCACCTCTGCTTCGGAAACCCCTCCGGAGAAGAGCGACCACACCCTGCTGACCCATACCCTCAGCTCGGGCAGCAACTCCAAGTGAGTGGTTCTTTATATCTTAATCCAGACTAAATCTGTGAATGTGCACCATACAGATTGCAGGTATTGGTAGTTGTATTGTAAAGCAGTATACACACAGTATACAGAGAGTAATGAATGTCCAAAAATTCAAACATTTCTCTTGATTATTTTGATAATCGAGTAATCTAGCGATGATTGGAACAATTATTTGACTTATTAATACAAAGATTAATCAATAATGCTTCACCAACTTTTCCACTTTTGCTGGTTTTATTAGTGGAGTTAAGCATGCGCTAGCTAAAACTAATAACGACAAAACAAACGACAAACAAACAATCTTTGGAAAATACCTTTTAATGACTACTGCAATACAACACATACAAAAATAGTTATCGATAGAGTAAAGTTCTAAATAAATTAAGTCTATCCTCATATTTTCAAATGTTGAAATGAATGGTCATCTATCGTTAGCATGCTATCTTGCTAATGCTATTATTAGTGAAGAATCTATGTGTAACTTAAGTGTCTCAATATTCTATCTCGCAACACTGACTGTGTGTTGAAACACAGCCTGCTCAGTCTGCTGACTACGCACGCAGTAGGAAAAGTAGAAATCTCTGGATACAGCATCAAACATAGTTTAAAATGGTCTTAAATTCTGTGAGTTCAAATGACTAGCCAACAATGAAAATTGTTAACGCAGAGGTGCAAACCATGGCACAAGGCAATTACTCTGGTCATACAATTTACCTGTAGGTAGAGAAATAAGATGTTTGTTCAGATCGTTCTTTTCTCTTTTTTCAACAAAATGGGCAATGAGCATTTTCTCAGTACACTCAAGTTACATTTATTATGTATCTGCTTTCTCTCTGATGGGACAATTGATCTTAATTTGCTAGAGGATGCTACGATCGTATTATCATAATTATCATCAGAAAAATATAGTCTGAGTAATAATTATACGCATAATTGAAGATCCATTGCTGTTTATGTTGGTGCCATTCTATTTTTTTTGATCGGCTTGCCACTGTTTGGTAATTTTGTGACTTTAACCAAGATTCCTGCAGCTGTGTAGGTGTAGTGGCACCAGAGTTTAGTTAATGTAGTGAAGGTCCTTTACGTATGTTACTCATCACATTGTGCCCATATTTTTAGGTGTGCAGACGCCGCTTACTGTAATTACAAGAAACAGAGAAGTTAATGACTTTTATTTATATATCACATCAGTTTATCTTAATGTGTCCCTCTTTACCTTCAATATAAAAAGTTCATCTAATAAGTATCAAAATTCTATTTTCACCTCAATATATGAGTTTCAAGAGGTGCCTGTGGGGTGTACATCTGACTGAAACTTGGGTGAGATGCTGTGCATTTCCAAAATGCCATAATGATTTTTGTCATGTAACAAAATCATTATTATCATGAGCAATGAATCATGTGAAACTGCTGTGATTTCTTTTTTCACATTACTTGTTATAGTGGTACTATTCTTTTCCATCGCAAAATATTCAAATTATAGTAACATATTTAAACATCTTTATTCACCAACACTTTCAGTCCTGTTTTACTTTGTTACACACACTTTATTAGCTAAATCAGGTGTGTTTATCCAATCAAAGTCTGGGATGGAAAATAAGCTGGGCTGCGGTACTCGAGTACTGTCATAGAGAAGCACTGTTACAGAAACAAATATAATATAGTGATATTCATCAGAAGCTAAAATGATCTGTAGTGTAGTGTAGCTCAGTGACGGCTTTAACGTCTTGTTCTGTCTCGTTTGCTGTTAATAGATGAAAATTGCAGCAAATGTTTGATGCCTCGGCGTGCCTCTCCAACTTCTCCTTTCTATCCTCCTTGCTCTGTCTCTTAGTCCTTGGTCTTTTTTTTGTTATTTCCAGCCCATGGCTTGTCTTGAATGCTGATGTGAGAGATGAATTATTGGGTTATGCTGCAGATGTTAAGCTCTATGCTTTGTCATGTCTACAGAATCACCTTGAAAGAGACTTCCTTTCTCATCCACTGTGCCCTCCCTCTCTGAAAGGAGCCGTAACATAAAAAAACCCCCAAATCGGCTACAGTTGACTGAAGACTCCTCGATGGCCGTACATGTGCTCATCTGCATTAGCATGTTTGTGGTTTAAATTGTAGGATTAACAGACAAGACTGTATACTACTTATGTAACCAATTTTTCCTGTGTTTTTTTTTGTTGTTTTTTTTGTGCTTTCCCACATATGTGGCATCATATTGGAGGACGGAAGGAGCAAGCAGGAGGAGGTCGTAAATCTCAGCGCTTATTTGCTTGGGAGACAGGTGGCCGTGCGATGGCCGTGTAAATCGTGTTGACGTCGGGGAGATATTCATCTTGTTTACCCTTATAGTTGCGGCCGCTGTCCCTTTATGCAGACTCGTGCCATATGTCACAGGGTGTCGCCCTGGCTTTGTTCACCCATAAATCTAAGCATGTGAAATGGTGAAGAGCAGTTAGCACAGCACCTCTCAGGGATCCGGCTTTAGTCCCAGCCAAAAAGAGCAGTAAGGATTGCAGTTGCTGGATTACTCCCGGGCTCTCACTGTAATGTTTTACCTGCAGTGTACACCGCTCGAACTGCACCTGGGAACAGCATTTTTTAGTTTATATGTTAAAGGATAGCTGCTGTGAAATGTGCCTGGTCATACACAAATTCACTGTGTCATGCAATATCTCTGTATGGATTGTGGCTTGATTTATCACCTCTGTCACCTGCAATGTCGTGCCTCATTTCTTCCCTTCTCCCAAATTCAGTCACACTTTTCCCCGTGTCACTGATATCCCAAGTCCTGACCTGTGAGGTTGCATTTTTTGTCCCCTTTTCTGTCTTTTCCGCATCCCTCCACGCGTCTTGATGACGGACAGCTGTGGATCATAAAATGGTGGATGAGAGCTTATTTCCTGCCCACCCAATCTGTCAGTAGTTGAGTGAGCAGCTTGGCTGGAGACTTGATTTGACCTTTTACTACAGACTCTGCTAAATTCAACTGCTGCCCTTCGTCGTTAAGTAAAAAGGCAGCGGATAGCTCCTCTCATCTCAGGTTAGCACCGTGCCAGGATCAACTAGGCCTGCATGCTGCAGGGTGAAATTCCTGTAGAAATGAGAACCAGAAGCTCGCTTGTGTTGACAATTTTCTCCACTAACCCGACATTGTGAGATGTGTGAAAACGCTTGTTAGTTGAGATAACCCTAAGACCTCGCATTGTGCTCTTATGAGTTTTCATTAATTTTGATATAAAGCCTGTGAGGTACTGCATAAGAATAAACCATCATAAAGATGTTTTAAAAAAAAAAAAACCTGTGAAATCTGAAAATGGCTATAAAGGCAGCAAACCCTACCAACATCTGAAGGGAGCCTTTCAATGTACTGAGCATTTCCGACCAGTGTATTTAATCATCTTCACAGAACAGGCTTAGCTCGGCCTGTAATGGTTACAAACAACAGATGAGCAAATCAAAGCTTGATGCTATTTTTGCTGAAGAGAAACGGCAAACGATTTCCCTCGGTTTGGCTTAGCTATAATTGTGAAAAGCAATTTTGGGATGAATCCATTTACCTCTGGTACATTTAACAAGTTTCTAGGGCAGCCATGTGGCATTCAATGTTTTCTCTGATTATTCTGCAATTATTGAAAATATCAAGATTTTCACAGATCCGTTTAATCCGCTTCCAGCTCAAATAAGCATTCGGTTAGTTGATCGTTTGTTTTTTTGTTTTTTTTTCTTTTAATACGCATGCATGCGCATTGATTTAGTTATTTATTTTGTTTGTTTTTATGTGTATCGAGGCAGGTTGGCCTGCAGGTGGGTGAGGTGTTGGTGCTCCTGTGTTCTCCCCTCTCCTGGCTGTGACCCAGGCAGACAGCGGTTGTGCCTGGGCCCAGGTTAATGAGTGGATTTGCTGCACTGCAGTGCACTGTCCCCCCATGCTGATGTGGAGCAGCTGAGCACCACAGTGGCCCCACACTGCTGCAGAGCTATAAATCACCCAGAGTCAGGCCAGGTCCAAACAGAACAGTCACCAGTGGGGATGGACAAGCACACTGAGAGGGGCGCAGGGAACGCAACGGTAGGAGTAAGAGAGGGATGCAGAGGGAGAAGTTAGGTCCCAGTACTGTGTGTTCACCACTACCTATGTACACAAGAACCCCTGCCATGTTCTCCCTAAAGACTTGTCTTTCTCTCCTCCACCAGTGCCAAACCTAACCTCTGTTCACAACATCCCCTCAACCTCCAGCTCCTCCCCAGCTGCTCCCTCTAATTGCCTTTATTAACGTCTCTATGGGAGCGGCAGCTAGGAGCAATTTGCTCATTATGTGCTGTATTAGCACAGGCCCTGGGACGGGCATGGATCACAGAGGGTCGCTTGGCTTCGACTCTTGCTCTCCTCTGCCACACTCTGCCTGTAGCAGGACCCCTACCTGAGTCCTATAGAAAGAGAAAGAATGGCACTGATTACAAAATAGTAGAGCACAGTAACCGCTTGATAGGCTGTTGATAAAAGTGTCTCACAGTGCATTAGGCGTATGTATTGTTGCATATAGTGTTATAAATGATGCTGGGCGGACTTATTTATCCATTAACCCTTAGGAAAGTAATGGAGAGCAGAAGAAATGTTTGCATTTAGCTATTCCGAACCAGTTCTCTCTCCGTTGATGTATACGGTTTCGAGCAACTACTCTCTGCTGTCAAATGGGTAATTGTTTATTTCGGGTGCATTCTGTAGATGGCACTCTTAGGTATGATAACTTTTATCAAAGGCAGATTTTATTTTTTTATTTTTTGTGGCTGTTCTCTGAATGGAAAAGCCATTGACTGATGCGTGCGTGGATATTCCTCCTGAATGCAAACATCATGTTTAATTTATGACCAGTTGTATCTCTTTTTCGGAGCCTACTCCCTTGGTGTTTTGTCGAATATTCCTGTTGATTTTACACTGATAGAGAATTTGTTATTTTCCTGGGCTGTTCACCGAGTCACTTTTTCTTAAAGTTTCCCAACTTTTGGATTTGCTCCGTTCTGTCAGAAAGGCACCAGGTGCAACACTTTTTAGAGAGCAGCCACATTGTGACTGCCTTGCAAGTGCTTCACTTTGCTTTTCTGTGTAAAGTATGTGGTGGCAGCTTGGGTGTTGGGCTGGGGGTGGGTGTTGAGTGTGTGAGTATTTCTTAGTGTTAACACTTTGTTGTACGTAACTGATGTTGCAGAGTAGCCAAACATGGAACTCTAAGCAGTTATCCTTTCCTGCTGCAGCATATGTATGGTAGATTTTAAGGGCCTACATACAGCACGGTATTTTCGATCACAAAATAACTCTATAGATTCTGTTGCTAAGTTACAGTACATATATATATATATATATATATTTCTTTGCAGGGCAGGGATAGCTGCAGTCTCCTGGATAAGTTCTGGAGCATCAGGAGAGAGCCAAAATCCTGCCACCACTGACAAGCCGGAGGAGTGGTAAGATATGATGGTTCCTTCAGCTCTGTATACTTAATATGAAGCTGCTCAGTTCTTTCATGCGCCTTTTAAAGTAAACTGGAGCCTTTAGAGTTCTCCACAAATGTCTTTGCACTTGTTTGGTTTACTTGCCCCATAATTTACTTGATGGTTTTTATTTTAAAGATGCTCGCACGTCACCATCACCCACTTGGAGCGTTACACAGCAATATTTTTGCTCGGTTGCACGTACAGTACATTCACTCGTCCCTACTTTTGAAGGATTTAGCGGTGCAAATATTGTCTACAGCAGACTGTCACGCTCTACCCTTTCTGACAAACCCAGATACACGCCGCATCCGAGCAAACCGCATGGCACTCGGCGGACATTCAGCCCTTTACAGTGATCTATTGCCGTGCTTTCTACAGTCTAAATGATGAATTCATTTTCAGTGCTTTCAAATGTTGCAGAGGAAATTGCAGACAGCTAGGCCACTCTATGGGTAATCCATTAATGTTATTTTCATATAAATAGGTCCCCATTTTTACAAATGCAGTTCCACTAGAATGCATTCTAGTCAAATTCTGAATTATAAAACTCAGCCAAACATTGCTGTATTGACAACTCTGTGACCACAAACTTTTTTCTAGTTTTGTATGTCTTCTTTCTCCTCTCTCATCCTACATTGTTGCTAGTCTGCGGAAAGAATATGAAATATTTATCAGGGCATCGTGTGTTGAAGGCAGAATTTCTACATAGTAATGTTGCTGGCATAAACGATAACAGTTTGCAATGGGCGGTAAAACAACCTTGCTGTGGAGGCATTTTTTATTTGTTTAGCTGTTTTTTTATTCCTTTCAGAAATGGAATAGCATACATTTAGCTCTTTAGTAACCTTTGCAGAGCCACAAATCTAGTTTGTGTGACAACACACTCTTATTTAGAACTGATTTGAATGTTGTTTCCAAGCTCAAAAATGTCAATTTAAATTCTGTCTTTGTTTGCAAGCGACTTTAGAATTCCCCCTTTCAATTATCTCACCGTAGATTGTTGTCTGTTGCGTGGACCTGAGGTGGACGCAACCTGACGCAAACACTCTTGCATCTCATTGTGTGTACATTGTGCACACATGCACACGTGCATGCAGGTGTGTTTTGACTCGCTGTCTAGACTGGAGAAAGGGCAAGGCGAGAGTGTATAGTGGCCCAGCTCCTCTTTTACTGCTTTTGCTTATTTCCCAGCCTGGCCCATTTCTGCTGTTTCAGGCTAGTGAGTGAATGAACAAGCAGGCCCAGATTGAACTGTGCAGTAATCCTCTCCAAAGCTCCGCCAGCTCACTGATTGCCTTCATTTTTCAGTGTCACCGACAGGAAAGCCAAGGCAGTGTACCCATGTGAAGCTGAGCACGACTCTGAGCTCTCCTTCCAGGTCGGCGCAATATTCAACGCCGGTAAGCGTTATCGCCAACACCAGTCGCTCACTGAGAACCAGCCCTGACATATTGGATTTGGAGGCAAAAAACCGAA
>OMNV01009359.1:62098-77212 GCA_900303265.1 Brotula barbata | reverse complement strand
GAAAATGTCTTGACTGTTTGTTACCAGCTGCTCTCTTGTCTTTCCGTGTTCTGAAGGTATTGCCTAACCTCTCAGCCACACTCAGCTGTTATGCCACCGCCGCACTGTCACAGTGCCTCGCTAACATTCAGCTCAGATGTGCTCAGACTTATCACAGCACTGCAAGCGTCTGGAAGAGGGAGTGGAAAAAAGAATTTTACAAAAAACACCCCGGGTGCACAGGCATACCTCCACTCAAGCCATACAATCCTTTTAGTCATCTTATGTTTTGGTCATTGAGTTCACTGATTAAAATATGAGAAAAAAAAGTAATCAACAGAAGTACATTTTTTTAATGTGCCACTGAAACTTAATCTGGATCCGTATCAAGAACATTATTTATTGTGATGCACAATCCTGCCAGTTGGCTGATGGCAGTCATAACTTTTACACATCATTTAAGGCCTGTCAGGGAATATTAGGGCTACAACGGTGAATGCCACAATTTACAAGAAAGGACATTCCGGACTAATCAGGACTTATGGCTCCTATGATTGCATTTCATTTGTGCATGTCAATCATATGTGGTCGCAGTGAATCCAAGAAGTAAACGTTTATAGTTTATCGCAAATATGCTGCAGAGGCACGAATTTGGCAAAAAATGTAAAGACACAAACGGTTAATACTCAAGAATAAATCGACCCCGTACGTTATGTACCATATTAAGTGAATAATGGACAAAATTAGTAAGAAGCGTGATGAAAAAAATAATCTAAAATGACAGAAAATCTATTCTGGTAAAATGGACATGAAGTCCACAACCTCTCTGTGGAGTCAGAAGCCACCAAATATAATGCAACAAATGTACATAGACGCAGGAGGCTTTTCTCCTTTCTGGTTCATGTGCTGCAGTGATTTAATCAAGAGAGAAAGAGTCGGTCTGTTTTGCTTCTGCAGAGCCAGACGGTCTGCGTGAGCCCATTAAAGATGAAGCAGGCTGACCGTTTCACATGTTCATGTAAGAATCTCATATGATTCCTCTGCTACACATGAAACCCAGGCTTCAGGCTAAAACGATTAAAATTCACACAACACACCACCAGAGGTGATGATTTAATCACCCCTCAACAAAAAGGTGTACTGGGATATCATTTCTAGTCCTGTTCATGATGGAAGATTTTCTGTGAAATTATGAAATAAAAATAAATTTATTAAAAAAGCATATGTCGGGTGATCTTGGATTTTTACATTTTTACTTTCTGAAGGATACACAAAAGCCGTTGTTATCGATGACAACAATTACTTTATTTTTAACGTATGTTCCCAATAATTACTACAAAGAAGCGAGTTTGACCTGTTTGTCTCTTCAGACTGTTGGCAGAGATTCCACTGAAACCGTAAGACACATTCTTGTTGGATGGACACACTGATTCATCCTCATACACGAATGCCTTTGTGTACAAATGCATGTCTGTGTACAAACAGATTGCATCACTCGCCTCTTGCATCTATTCATGCTGCACACGGCTGCATCCTCTGCTCTGTAGAAACTGAACAGACTGTGATTGGCTCAGGCAACCTGCTGCATTCAAGGAGAAGATTTAGCTTCTTTAGCCAGAATGTCTAACAGGTGACCTACCCTCAGGTTTTATTATGATACTGTGCCTTTAATCAGGTCAGGTGTAAAACACTGTTATATTAATATTGTTTCAGTCTGACCTACATCATAATTTGCCTCTGTGCTCTGTTTGCAGTTTGTAGTTCCGGGATTCCCACAGAAGAAGAATCGATTTGAAACACTTCTCCATTCAAAGAGCAGTGGCTCATACTGACATTTGGATATAGTCTCAAACAGCTCTGCGTGCTCAACCTAAATGGCCAAGCGAGGTCTTTTTGCAACCTCTCGAAACCTGGTTTCAGTCGGAAACAGAGCCTTATCTTATGTAGGTCACACAGCTTTTACCTCAAATGCCTGAAGCTGTGATAAAAAAGAAAATAAGTTTGCTTTGACCTGAAATCAACATGAAAATCCTGTACAAACATGTCTCTGTTTTGATGATGTTTAAGCCTCTTGGACTTTTATCTCACCTGCAGCAAAGAGTGGCCTTTTCTCTACTTTTTGTTTTGAATTCTGCCGTTTTTACCACTTTCCTTTGTGCTGTACCCCTGCACAAACGAACTAAACTGAACTCGTTTCAGAGCAAACATCCCCACCATGTAATTATTAACCAAGCCTTTTGGGAAATAATATTGCCAAATAAACCACAATGATACTGCTCTCGGCCCAAAATCTTAGCAAACAACATTGTGCTTTTTTTTCTACGGGGCTAATATTTACAAGTTGACAGCACAGTGGTTCTACAGTAAATATTTCAAGTCTGCGCTGGCTCCAAGTCCAGGCCTGTACTCCTCGGGAATGTAACTGGGAACAAAGGCGGAATTCAGCTGTGATTCAGATGCAAATGATGCCCGATGTGGAGATTTAAAAGTACAGCAGTGAGTGCAGATGAAGTGCTGTGGCTTTAAAGAAAACTAGAGATGCTGGAGGAAGAGAGAGAGAGAGAGTGAGTTTGAAACACGACTGGGAACTGCTTTCAAATGCAGAGGCCATCCCACAGCTGAACAGTGTAGAAGAGCAGTTGCCATGGAAACAGGAGGCGAAGCCGTCTCTTCTTAAGGCTACATAAGATCCCCCCCCCCTCCCCTCCCAGACCTACGCCCTTACTGATAGCCTACCATGAGAGGAAGGCGGGCCGTAACCTGAAGGTTGCAGTCTTCTTGTAGACAATGACAGGACAGGGTGGTGCAGGTACAGACGAGCACGATACCCGACTCAGCGTCATGTGTTGAATAGAGTGACGTAAAACAAGCTAATATTTCCTTCTGAGATGCAGTGGTGGAAACAAAGTGTCTCAAAATGTAAACACTTGTACAGAACGTTGTGCAGAAATTGAACAGCTGTTAGGATACAGGGTGTGAAACTTTGTTCTATCATATTGTGTCCTCATAAGGCTGTTAATTCACTACGTGTGTGGAATGAAAGAGCTAAACACAGTGAAGCTCTGTGCTCACTGAACTCACATCTTATCTGTTGTTTTGATCATTAAGAGTTGTTTTTCTTACATTGTTCACACATACTCCCTGAAAGCAAGATTTCTTTTTTTTTTTGCTGTGAGATAAATGTATCAATTTGTGTCAATTTACCAATAGATTCAAGACAATATGTCAAAGAAACGTTGACATTTTCATTTACAGGTCTAGTTTCATTGCTTTAAATAAAACACACACCGATCCTCATCTTGCCGTGGGACTGCTGTGCACACTGAATGAAAACAGGCCAACGGGCCCGCTCCCAAAATATGATATGTTCATACTATTTCACTAGCCATGCACCTCGTGGATGTGTTCAGCCAGGTGCCCAGGTGCGTGGTCTGTTACATGTTGAAATGATGTAACATTACCGCATTACTGGGGTAAAGAACTAAACAAAAAATTTGGTATTCATGTCATGGTATTTATAGACATACACAGATGTGTTTCTGTGTACACACATACAAATATATGGTCTAAAATAAGGAGATGTAACGTAGTATAATAATGTAACACACTGTAATATTATAACACTACATACAGAGACACACTTAATAAATGTGACTTTATCGATGTATCTTTTTCACTCGTACTCATAGGGACAAATAATATCTATATTTCACCAAGACGCAAAAAAAATTTGATTACAGCCTGACTGATACAGTACAACGACATTACATCAGTATGCATTATCGATGTTATATACGGGTACCGGTGTGTATATCTTCTCAGATATCCTGACAGAAACTATAGAACTTCGTTTACTCATTGACTTTTGACATATTGTCTCAACAACCCAAATTTGGCAAAAATGTCTTCCAAATCAGGGCTTCAATAATCCATTTGTAATCTCAGAATCAAGAATGATACTGAATAACATTATTTAAATTATTTCACATGTATCACACTGGTAAACAGAGAACACTTGTTAAACGGATCCACCTCCAGCACATTTCGGTAGTTCATGTCTAATAACCATAAACTGACTGCTATTTTGTGAGTCTTCCTGACTTGATAGTCAAATGTGCAGTCATGCAGCTCAAATCTGATTTGTATGCATATCTAATTTTCCTTAAGTGCCTGGGAAAAAAAACACAGATTATCCAAACTTTTCAAATCAGATTCACACCACATCCATTAGTGGTTTGAAAATAAACCTGAATCCACGGCAGAAGATCAACCTCTGATCAGATGCTGTGTGTTGCTTATTAAACAGTCTCATGCGTCAGAGCTGTGGATGGATAGATGGAGAGATTTCATGCCTCCTCCGTCTCTGACGTCTTGTTTTGTACCGTGTACAGAAACGGCGCTCTCATAACCAACAGTCAGACTGAGCAACAGCTGAAGTAACATGTTGCAATTTTGCAGAGTCAGTGATTGGAAAATGTGTTTTAGTCAGCATGCACACACGCCTGCAAATGATTATAGTAATCTGGCCATTTGGAAATGACAAACATGGACAGTCAGCTTTAGACTAAACAAGACAAAGAAATAATGAGATGTCTGCTGTGTGAAAAACAGAGAAGAACATAAAAACTGAGCATCACAGGTTGACGGTGCAATACCAAGAGAATCGGCTGAAAGTTACACCAGATACACCGTCTGCACTTCGAAACACCCTTCTTTCATTTCAGTGCTCACTCCAACAAAATATAGAGACACCAAAGAGAATTCAAGGACAGGTCGTTCCTCCACAAACAGCACTAATGCTTCTGATTTTTGGAGAAAAAAAATCCCCCCTCGGGGACTAAAAGACGGATAAAAAAATATATGCGATAGTGGTTCCTGTCACATTCCATCAGACGAGAGAAGTCAGACATGCATGGAGTGAAGTCAAGCTTCAAAATCGGAGTGGTTGGAGGAGCAGAAAATAGTAGAAAGAACAAAAAGGTTGCAGATTTATCTGGATGCTGCGGTGTACATTTCCCGCACTTGCGAAAAGGCTAAAAAGATGTATGAAAAAGAGGAAAAACATCAATAATATGAGTGAAAGGAAAAAGGATGTGCGGGGAGGGCAGACAAGCAGAGTAAAAAAAGACTGTTTACTGTCAAGTGTGAGTTTGTGAGAGTGCCTGAGTGTGCGTGTTTGTGTGTGTGTGTGACTGTGTGCAAGGTTAAACGGCCTTCTAAACAGTAGACTCAGTAGGGAGCCCTGCATCCTGAAGCAATCCCTCGCATCCTGTTCAACCAAACACAAAGCTCCACTGTGAACTCTGAATCTAGATCATATTTACTTGATCGGTTGTATTGGAATTAACGCAGCAGAGAGTGAAAATGTTAACTTTTCACAAATAGCACTCTCCTGGTGAGCAAAAGTACTTTGAAAGGCGCCGGTTGATAGCTTAGAAGACGTACCTTACATACCCAAAGTATCCATTTCTTCTTTCAAACCAGCACCTTGTGGTTCTTTAGACCAAACACTGTTCGATTTCAAAACTGTCTGCACAGACCGTGTGTCCACTGAGACCCTTATATTTCACTCCTTTGAGTCATCGTGTCAAGGGGTCAGAGATATAAAGATACATACAACAATCTACACTAAATATACACTGTCAACGACTGGCAAGCATTGAACTCTTTGGTTTATGAGTTTTAAGATGATACATACTGTATGTTTACTCCATATTCCAGCATTAACAGTTTTTTTTACATTCAATAAATCATCTTACAAGAAACACCAAGAGTGCCTTTTGTAAACATGACACTAATTATGGCATAATTGCTATGGTTACAGGCTGTAAATGGTTATTTCTGGTTAAAGGGTGCTTGCTACTCTGTAAGAAGCGGATGGGGGGGGCGGGGACGGGAACTACTGTCTAATTTTTCAGTGCTATAGCACCCCTCAGTGGACAGTCTATACTTTACTTCGATGAACCTGGTAGTCCCCTTAATTACCTGTTTTTGGAGGGATTCTCTTTACAGCAAATTAAGTTTACAGCTATTTATATTTTAGAACTGGCCTGATTGACAAAGCAAAGGTTTCAACACAGACCCCTAAATGACAATGCCAGCATTTAAATCTGCATAACATATCATCTTTAAGGATCGTCTCAAAGTACATAAATGCATCAGCAGCACCAAGAGCCCCAAGTGGGACTTTTAAACTGCACTACGTCCAACCAGCAGCTGAAAAACACAAACTATCAGATTGATGCTACGCAACACAGAAAAGCGAGCAACTTGTCTCGCAACACTGATTTATACATCCATCAGTGCAAAAACGCAGCACTAACGGACAACTAGTCACATGAGTCACCCTAAAAACCGACCTCACACTCACATATGAATGTTTTCCAGATGACCTAAACTGTGTGTGTTCCAGCTGCTGGAGGATACGGTGAGAGAGCACGCAAAGTCCACACAGAATCCATTAAAAGATTTATCGATCAGCGGCACTGAAATTGATATTCATCCATTCTCTGTTGACTGACAAATGGATTCATTGACAACCCATTACCTCAGGGAGAAACAAGAAACCTCAGAATCATGCTGCTCGATCTCAAAGCACTCCACTCCCACCACCGCCAACATCACCAACATCACCAACATCACCAACATCACATGTCCTCCCTGACCCTGAGCAGAAATATAATAAAATATATCTTTGAAGGTGTCCAGTTATAGTTTAAGTCTCATCTTTTGTTTATGGCCATCACTGTTGAAGTAAAGCAGAGGAAATCCCCCTGCCCCTGCCCCCTCCCACACACAAACACACACACACACACACAAACACACCACCGAGAGATGCCGCGCACACGCACCCTTGTTGTGCTCTTGAACTGTGTAGGTTATAAAGGCCGCTGACTGAAGGATGTTTCCTCGAGTGCTTCCTGTCTTCTGAGAATATCACTAAGGCTGCTGCTAATGAGTCCCAGCGCAGGAGCGCACACACACACACACACACACACACACACACACACATCTTTGTTCCTCATCATCTTTTGAACAAAACTGACAAAGATCCTGTGCTGCATTTTCTTAAATATTACTGCTCTTTATGATACGGTGTAAGACGTTTTAGTATATTTTATAGAGTGTACAGTATACTGTTTTTACTGTCATTAAACGGCTGCAGGAATTGCACTTTCCACTTTTAATCCATCTGGTAAACGTTTTCTGGATTATGTGTTGTTTATACATAATGACAAAAGTGCTTCCACTGTTATGAAATTTGAACATTAGTCCAAAACCATATTCAAAACAAAAAGAAAAGCAGCAAATCTTTGACACACGACGGAAACGTTTAAGCCGTAATCTAAAATTCATTACTGTGAATCTAGACTGATTAATCAACTAATCCTTTTAGCACTACGCCTGGATCGCCTATCTGATCTAAACGTTTTTGGTGTCAAACATTCAAATCCCTCTTAGGATCATATAAATCCTGGAGCTGACAAATTAAGCTTTGAGAGCTATAATGTGAGCTATATTTGATATACTGACTATGACTGCTACATACACGAAAATCACGAAAATGCAAATACAAACGCCTCAAATACATTTTGAGGAAATCTATAAACAGTGATTAAAAAAAAAATTAAAAAAAGTAACGATCTCAATTTTTCATAGGACTTGTAGAGATTATGAGGTTTTTGTGATTTAAGGCTTACAAATGTCAAAAGGCCCATTAAATGTATCCAAAAGAAAAGAATACGACCGTGACTGTTAGTTAAATCAAATAAATCAGTACAAAATAAGGAGTCAAACGAACGCCTGCACACACACAAGTGTGTCTGATCAGAGAGATAGGGGGAGAGAGAGGGAGGGAGGGAGTGTGAGGGAAATCACGTTCGTCATTGGAAACATATTGATCGCCTGCAGAATCAGCCTGAATAATAATGTGTGTTATCGGCCTTGATCCATATGAGTCTAATGAAAGCCTGAACCCTGACACGCCACCATCTCCGTTTAATTAACAAATATGCAAATGAGCTCAGGTGACACCACGGCTGAGGTTTGTCATAATTACCTGTTTTTCCAGCATGATCATTCTCTCAGTATCATGACCTTCATGGAGTGTGTATCCATGCGAGTTCAGCTCCTCCGTTAGACACACTCCTCCACCGACAGCATCTCTTCTTCACGGATGAGCAGGAAATAAAACGACCCACAAAATATAGTGGTGATGCTGTCTGTGAGCTAGCTAACGTTAACGCTGGGAGGCCAGCTGGTGCTTTATCCTGGAGGAAAATGTCTTCTGTGACTCCAGCATGGCGTGGTATTCGTGAAAAAACATGAGAAGCCGTTTGTTCAAGAGGAAAACATCGAACCCGGAGCAGAAAAACAAACCAACGGGGCGAGCTGGGAGCTGGCAGCTAGCTAACGTTAGCCTGCTAGCGTTAGCCAGCGAATATCAAATGTAGATTTGTCTCCTGCCTTCATCCATCGCTGCTTCTTCGCTCCGTTCCCGTGGAAGGAATGGAAACAAAACGCCTCATCTCGGCTCGGTAAAATCCGCGCTGTTCCTCATCGACGGCATCCCCGTCGGGAGAGCTCGGTGCTGGGTAGATGTGGAGATGCGAGCAAAGCGTCGTAACATTGATGCTGAAATGGATGCTGCTGGCTGAAGGGGAATCTCCGCTCCCACACCGAGACAAGACGCTGCTGCTGCTGCTGCTGCTGCTGCTGCTGCTGCCGTCCACAGACGGACGGGGAGAACCCACAGAACTCCGAACTCCCATGTTCCATGAATGCACCACGACGCTCTGAATGTGTACTTATTGTAGCAATAATAATAATAATCAAACAGCGGTCATTTAAACGGTAATTGAATTCACTTGAAGGCCAACAGACAAACTTTACTTAAATGACTTTGGATGAAATGTATGATATTAAATTTAAGTGTTTTTTTTGGTTACTTTTTAATTTTAGTAGTACATCAATAATTGAGTATAAGGCTTAGAAAAGGTAAAGCTATTTTCATAATTTGTAGATTTCCGATCTAAAACATAGAAAATATAATAAAATATAATATATATATATATAGAGAGAGAGAGAGAGAGCTACAGCATTTTACTTTCCATAAATATTCCCATTGGTCTGATGTGTGATCTGTGTTGAGTATTATTTTATGTAGATTACCCCAGAGTGCATCTTGATATATCAATTCAAAATAACACTTTCTAAATAGGGACCCATGTGGAGCATAACAGATTTAGACATTTATAAGTTTGCTGAAAAATCAGATCTCTCCATTCTTGCTCATTTTATACAGATTTGTCCAAAAGCACCCTCTTACTCTTGTGATCTTTTGAAACTTTGGGCTTTTCACTCGAATTTAAAATAAAATCCAGGGTTTAACAGGTTAAAAAAAGGTGACTGACTGTCTATGACTATTTTTAACTTTCCTGTGAATGAGATACAATTATTCGTGCTGCCACGCCACAAGAAAAGCAACACTGGTGATGAAATCCATCACAATAAACCTGCAACAATAGCTTGTTCTTTATTTAAGTATACATTTTGATTCAACACTAATTCTTTGGGCCCTTTTATAATACAGACTCAGTATCATTCTATGCTAGTTTATATCATGGAGACATAGTGACTGAATTGTTTGTGGTCTTGCCTTTTCAGTCAACATCACAGACCAATTTAGATTTGAATCAACACTTCACAGTTGTGACAAAAATTACGACATCCTCACACTGGGCAACTGTGTTAGACACCATTACTCTATACTAACAGCAACAATCCTGTCAGACTCCTGTCATATCTGAATGATATATAATCTCCCAGATTGAGCTGTAATTTCAGATGATTTCTGACTGCTTTTGATCTTTCTGGAGTAATACCTAGGTCAAGCTGACAGCTGTCAAACATTTAATGTCCTTTGTGGTGATTTGTGGTGAATTTAAACACAAAACCTGGATAAGGCAGGGTGAACAAATAAAATCTGGCAATTCTGAAACAGAACCCAGTGCAACTTTTCTGTCCATATTCCACAATCTCTGTTTAAAAGAGGCTAAACACAGATGTTCCATGCACTCTTTGTGGTTTGTCGCCCTAACTTAGCCGAATATAATAGTTAGTTCTCGTTCCCCCAAATGAGTAATGAGAAGACGTCAAACCTTAGTCTGAGCAAAACAAATATTATACGGTACGTCTTTGCCCTGAATTTAGACTCTCAGGCAACTGAGAATTCCTCCTGGGTCATGAGGAATTGCGGTCTCTTTGCTTCCCACGTACAGGAGCTATGCAAGAAGGGATTTTTTTTTAAAGGGATTATAATCTTGTATGATGAGTGGTTTTGGATAGGTGGTACAGTTGATGGATGGATGGATTCTAGCACTAAACAGCCGAGACAAATATCAATAAATTAAAATAATAAAAAGCATTTTAGCAATATATATATATAAAGTAATTACTTTCTTTTCAGGAGATGGAGTTAAAACTAGAGAGAATATCTCATTCATATTCACTTGGTGGAAGCATTGCTTTGTGTGTAAATGGGTGTCTGTTATCCTAAACGGTGTTAAAAGACAATATGTCAGGACTCTGTGCGTGCTGTGTGGAGTTTTCAGGTTCTCCCCGTGTTTGTGTGGGTAATATCTGGGTGCTCCGGTTTCCTCCCAGCTCCACAGACATGCAGTCTGGGTGAATTGGAGTATCTAAATTGCCCATAGGTGTGAATGGGAGTGTGCTCGAGTTGTCTAACTCTGTCCTCACATGTCAGTTCTGCAAAGACTGGCAACCTGTCCAGGGTGTAGCCTTTCGCCCAGTGGCTGCTGGGATAGACTCCAGCCCGATCAGGACTCTGACAAGGACAAGCATTATAGATAAAAGATGGATAGATGGATGTCTGTACGAGTGTGTGTTGGGAAATTTGTTCAGGAGTTTTCTGCCACCTAGTGGCCACAGTTAATGTTACTACCTGAGCAACCATGTAGGAAGTTGTTACATAGAAAGTCTATCCATCCATCCATTATGTGTACTGCTTATCCATGTCAGGGTCACGGTTTGTGCCATATCCCTAAACCTATGAAGACCATATAAAGCCTTCAAGTACCTCAGACCAAAAATATTTTCAGAAAAGTGTCTATGTGTACATTTATGTATCGCGGGCTCAATCCCAGTCCAATTCATATTCCATTATAATTGATCCCGTCTCTGATTGAACAGTCATATCACATCACAGAATGGAAGAAACAAACCACTGCTACGTTTTTTATATTACATACCATGGTAATATGTTCCTATAAAAATCAAAGGATACAATACACATGCAGGTTAGATATGATAAGGAAAATGTAATCATATTTCCGCTCGTAATTCTGACTTTGTGGGGGCGTTAGTCTACGCGCAGTCCATAGTGCGAATATTTCCAATAGAACTTGAATGCACCATACGTGTCCCCTTGCCCTTGTTACCGCTGATATTTTCCTCTCGCGCCACTAGGGGCGGCATTGAGCGTGGGCGTGAATATCCTGTCAGGCAGAACTCTGGGTAAGAAAACGTTTGTTTGTTACCGCGATGCTTTGTGGCACTTTATGCAATTCACAATGGCAGCCGCCGTGTCTAGATCCCTCGGTAAGGTCGGTTGGTGCATGTTCGCCTCAGCAGCGAGCCTCCGGCCCGGTTCCGTCTCTTACCTGCTAGGGAATGTGAGAGCGCAGGGAGCCAGGAGGGGCTACGGTACCTACGGAGTGGGGATCCGCTCCAGACTGCTCTCCTCTCGGCATGGAGTGGGCAGAATGCTGGGCTGTGCTGCCCTGCTCGGTGGAGGTCTGGGTCTGTATCAGACTGTCAAGTGTTCTATACAGCAACATCTGGCACAGGAGGAAACCAAGGTGAGAATCGAACTTGCGGCTGTACTACAGCAAGGCCCGCTGGGTAAAAGTTGCTATTTGATTGCTGATTGCTAATAGCAGCAACCATCCAAATACACATGATTGCTGTGTGGTCACGGTCACATGGGAGGCAGATCTGCTGTCATCTGTAGGGCAGCTTACACATCAGCATCACTGCACTCCTCTAACTTCAAAGATAAAGAGGTTAAACAAAGATTGAATGAAAATAAATAAACAAATTAATAAATATAATAATCTCCTGACATTTATGCTGGAGCAGTAGTCCAGTTTTATCAAATTAAAGATGAGAAGAGGTGCAACTCCGATGACAAATCAGCGTCTCGCAGTTAGTGCAGGTTGTGGCGTTTGAAAGGAGAATACGGGATGAATATCTGTCTTCTAAGAAACAGCTGGTAACAAGATGGCAGAAGATAGTAACACCATCTGGAAACAGTTTGACAGATTTAGCATGTAGCAGATGTTTAACTTAACTTAGAATGACAAATTTGTCATTTTGTCATTTTATTTTTCGCATTTTTTTCAATTTAAATCCATCTCCTCCTTGTTTCTTTTTGTTCAGGTCCAAGATGGTGGTTTGAAGCTGACCCTGTACCAGTACAAAACCTGCCCGTTCTGCAGCAAAGTGCGAGCCTTCCTGGATTTCCACGGCCTGCCCTATGACATCATCGAGGTCAACCCTGTGATGAGGAAGGAGATCAAGTGGTCGACCTACAGAAAAGTGCCCATCCTCATGGTGAACAGTGAAGTGGTGAGAGTCTCAAACACCAAAACTTCTAAAGATTCCACGCCTGAAATGCAGAAATTTCAAAATGAAAAGCACACAAAGAAAGTGTCCCAAAAAAATGGAACGTCTGACACAGGATTTATGATTGTAAATGACAAAAGTCTACCGATTCTACCAGGAATTTAGGATTATAGTTTGGCTAAGTTTTTATGTGTAAAAGGGTTAATAATGTTTTATGAGGCAACATTTCACAAATAGAAATGTGTTTACAACAACGAACAATGAGTTAAATTAAGGACAACATTCCTTTACGCTCTGAAATAATGTTTTACAATTTTGGTCAACTGCATCATATTGTTTACCTGTTTACAGCATTTTGACCTCCACTGGTTTTTTGTTTTTTTTGTTCTTTATCTCCAGCAACTGAACGACTCGTCTGTCATCATGAGTTCACTGAAGACTTTTTTAATCAACAAGTGAGTTGGTTGTTGTTGTTTACTTCACACATTATTTCATCTGTTCTTTTTTTTTTTGGGTCAAAGTTTTGATGAAGCCATTATCAAGTTATTTTAAAACATTTTACAGTGTCGATGTCTCGAGTTCCCACTTTAGTGTTGTTTAATGAGCAATGTGAGATACTTTTTTTTTTTTTACATCTCCAGGGAGAAAAACATGGCAGAGATCATCTGCTGCTACCCAGAGATGAAGTCTGTGAATGACAGCGGGAAGGAGGTGACCGAGTACAACAACAAGTACTGGTTGATGCTGAGCGAGGACCAGACCAAGCTGGTTTACCCCGACAAAGACATGCAGAAGTACATACAAAAAATGGCCACGCACACGCATTCATACAAACACACACACACACACACACACACACACATACATACAGTATATACATACATACATGCATACATGCATACATACATACATACATACAAACACGCATGCATGCTTACATACATACAGTATATACATACACACATACATAAACAAAATATATACATACACACACACATACTGTACATACATGCATGCAGACTGTGTGTACATACTGTAAGTTCTGCTTTGTTTCTCAGAGAGGAGATGAAGTGGCGGCGGTGGGCTGATGATTGGCTCGTTCACCTTATATCACCTAATGTTTACCGAACTACCAGCGAGGCCCTGGCCTCCTTCGATTACATTGTGCGTGAAGGGAAGTTTGGCAGTTTTGAAGGATTCTTTGCTAAATACGTGGGTGCTGCAGCCATGTTCCTCATCTCCAAAAGGCTGAAAAGTCGGTGAGTGCCGTACCCACAATCCCTTCTGTTCTAGATGTGTGCGTTTTTTTCCTGCGGGTTCAGATTGCTTGCCCATCCAAGATGTTGGCAGTTTTTTTGAAATCTCAGATGTGAGTGCCATTTTCTCTTGTTTGCAGACACAACCTGCAGGACGACGTCAGGCAGGATCTGTACAAGGCCGTTAACGAATGGGTGGCAGCTATCGGCAAGAAGAGGAAGTTCATGGGTGGAGATCAACCCAACCTGGCCGATCTGGTGAGTGATCAGAGCTCTCTGCAAGTCTTAACCCTCCTGTGTTCACCAGTAACACCAGTGTAGGTGCTTTATATTAATATCCTGGTATTCAAAACCTGAAAACTGAGCCTGGAGTGACATTTTTTTTTAATAACAATGAAAATAATAGAAGAATGCGAAACAAATCTTTTTTATGTTGTTATTATTATAATTATTTGTTATTAAGATCAGTTGGATCTTCATCAGCTGTTTTCCTCCCATATCTCTCCCGATTGCAGGCGGTGTTCGGCGTCCTCAGGGTGATGGACGGCCTGCAGGCGTTTGACGACATGATGGCCAACACCAAAGTCAAACACTGGTACCATCGCATGGAGAGAGCCACGCTCAACCACGAAGGTCGACAGTGAAGCTCAGTGTGGATGGAGAACAGTGAGCTCTGTTCAGCCTCGAAAGGACTGAACTAGTGGACCAGACTAGAAAGAAAGAAAGAAAGAAAGAAAGAAACCTGCATCTGGACACAAGAGCTGCTTCTTTGTGTTTTTTTGAAACTCATGAAATCTTTTGCACAATATGGCTCACCAGCCTCCTTTCCGGATTCATAACGTTTTCTGACAAATATTGAATATGTTCGATCGATCGCAATGCTGCATTCTGAAAACATTCATTAAAAAGCACATCAGTTTTCAGTCAGCCGTTCTCTTTACTGAACCCTGCTGGAATTTATGGGAACTGCTACTGATTGAATTGATGAGATTGATGAGTAGTTGGTTTAATCACGATAGTAAAGTCATATTGTTAACTTTGAACTTCAGCAAATACGAGTTATATTATGTCGGGGGGGTGGTTAAAATGTCACTGATTGGTCCTGAGTTTTACAAGCGTTCCTATGCAGAAAAGGCCTTAAAAATAATCCAGGCTTTGACAGAAAACACAGAGGTGGCAGACTCCTTTAACCAAACAACTTAAATAGATGGCCCTTAAAGCAATCTTTAGCTGG
>OMNV01009359.1:38549-62078 GCA_900303265.1 Brotula barbata | reverse complement strand
AGTGCAGATAGATTTTATCTGGGATAAAATCATTTTGGTAGAACTGGTTTACCATTTTCTGGATTTAGGCTCTGCTAACTGAACTGCGGAGGCATCATTGTATCTTATGCAGTCTTAAACTCAGACACTTTAAATAACTTGAACATACTGAACACAAATCTTCAGAGTTTGAGGGGAAAATGGAGGATGAATCGGAATCCTAAGCAGTTCATTAGTCAGCTTGAGGTTGCATTGACCAGTTTAAGGTCTATATTTAATCTTTGTCAGAATATATAGTTCTGTTTTATATTTTCATTTTCTTCTAAGTTGAGCAGGAATCAAACTGTAACAGAAAGGATAACCACACATTTGAATGTACCTGGAATTTCTGAATTAAAAACAGGTCAATGTTCATAAATGTAAAAAAGTTAATAAACAACCATATGATTCTGCTTCATTTAACTTACATCAGAATGTAATAGGTTTATTGAAATTTAATTTCTAAAGAGAATGATGCTTGATTGCAGACTAAAGAGAAAAACCAAGTAATAGTTTTCACCAGGTTTAATTTGTGTAATTTACTGTAACTGCATGCTACATAATCTCACTCATCCTTTGCCTGCCCTGTTATTTTACAATAACTCCATTCATGTTCTCACTATCCATGTAGATACTATAGACAACCAGATCTGATTGCATGTGTTGTTACTTTATCTAGATGTTGAGATATTGAATTATTGAGGTATTGTATTGAGAAATATACAGACGTCCCAACCTACTAACAAACAATCGTAGCAGTCTTTGGTGAAAGTAAAACATAAATATGGCTACAATTACGCTTGCAAAACAGGAGCCAAGAGTAATTTGGACTGGAAATACAAACTTACTACAATCACTTTTGAGGAGGAAAAAACAGAGTTGGCTTTGCTGTCAACAAGTGAATTGCATATTTGCCAGACGGAAAAATGCATCAGTCTTAATGCAGGCAAGACTGAGACAAGTGAAAACAGTGGATATAATGTTAGTGGGTGCTGATTAGATGCATCCACTGTCTGATGCAGCTGGACATAAATAACTAAAAATTTAGATAAGTGTTGCCTCCTGCACAATTCTAAGTCATGACCTTTACCTTTGAGCCCCATGATATATTGTGATAAAACCAGGTCAGGATTCTGACACATGTAGTCCATCAGCCATGACGGCTGGTTCCTTTCAACATTCAGCGTGTCCAGTTTTGCCTCTTCATTTGATCGTTCCACCGACGCTCATTTATCTTCCACGGTGACACTAAAAAAAACCCCACAGGCATCTGACCAGGCAGGAGGCAAATAAAATTAAAAATCATTGTCCAGCAGTCGGGTCAAGCGTGGCTCCTTCCTCACGTCCGCCAGAACATGGAAGTCAGCTGGCCTTTGGGTGGACTGATCTGCCGGCTCTTCAGTGACGTCTGCAAATGGCAAAAATATAAGACAGTGTTGACAACAAAACATTGAATCAAATCACAAAAGGAAAGGCAAAATGGAAAATCCCTCGACTGATACAGACATTCAGTCGGCTGGTGATAAAAGTAGTGTCATTTCAGCTGGACTCTTCGTAAACTGTTCTAAAAATAACCCAGATTTACATTCACGTGCCTAAATATGGGCAACAAAAAAGTTACAGATCTGTAACGTCAAATTCATCTGCAGAGCATGCATGTTGTTCTTGTTTCCAAAGTGATGATAACCGGCTTGTTTTTATTGGCAATGCAATTACAGGCACCTTCCCACTGAATGATGATAATGATGTAATGCAGTATGATCCGTTTTGGGGTTTTTTTGTCTTGTAATGGTACTCAAGAGTATTCTTGAAATTTATACGACCACAAATCTTCATTACTAACTAAATCCAACTCACGACTATGGATGTTCCATTGTTGTAACTCATCATAGTCAGCGAGACATTTGTTATTTCATATCTGCTGTCTTACCTCTAGAAAATGTTTGAGCCTGATCACAGAGCCCATCTCTCCTGTAGCCGTCACAGCTTCAATTCTGCAGAGAGCAAAATGAATTGAGAGATGGAAAATAACATAACATCAATTACTAAAGTTAACCTTTTTAGTGACATAAACATTCAAACTACCACTACTATGCAGACAAGTGACAGAAACTGTAGAAACAGATTTCAAATCAATCATTTCTAAAGTACATTTAACAAACTATATTGGTTCTACATTGCTTGATGTGATTTTTTGGACTAGTTTGCATTAATTTAGAATAATAAAACAGATTATTATTATTATTATTATTAGTTCAGAGAAGAAGTGAATGCGTACCTGGGGAAGTATTCGTCTTTAAGTAGCAGGATGAGCTTCCAAAACTGACCCTGGTACTGCT
This sequence comes from Brotula barbata, assembly GCA_900303265.1. NCBI lineage: Eukaryota > Metazoa > Chordata > Actinopteri > Ophidiiformes > Ophidiidae > Brotula > Brotula barbata. Next base: position 59,721 of record OMNV01009359.1, on the reverse strand, counting down.
TCATTAAAGCGTGACCACAAACCTGCACAAAGGAGAATAACAAGCAACTTTAACACTGCATTCCATGAGTACAGTCCACATACAGGCCCTTTGGATAATTAAATAAACATTGAATTTATTAATCACTGAATTGTTAAACTGAATTCAAACTGTCCAAAGCTGCTAATTTGACCCCATTGAGGAAACACCAACACATTTTCCTGCCCCCTTATGAGCATGCAAGCAGAGTGGTTGGTCTCTAATGGACGATGGCCAATTGTTACTAAAGCAGGACTCACTTCCAGGAAGTCAAACAGGAGTGTTGCTGTGACATCGGCCAGCGGCTCCATGTTTAACATCTGAGCGAGCCAACGCCAGCCGTGGTTCAGACCATGAGGGCTAGACTGGAACACAACAAATGACACAACAGAATTTAATATATATATATATATATATATATTAAATCAATCAAAATATAAACAACAAATGAAAATAGTAGATTTCTGCTTCCATCTACAGTATATTGTGATAATTCTTCCATGTGTCAATAGATTTTACCCCATAACACAACTGTACAAAACACACTCCATACCCCTTGCTTTGAGTTATAGGGCCACCTCAGCTGTATCAAAGCAGCGTATAGCCGGATCATTCCTGACATCCTCTTCAGGAAGCTGTCTTGACCTTCGACCCCGGAGTCATCCACACGGTAACCTAAAATCCTGTGTAAGTGAGGACAAGCATTTTCCTTTGTAAAACTTTATACCTTTACAGATGAAGCACATTAAGCAAGCAGACACCCGGGATGTTTCTTAAGTTTTTTTGAGTGTCTTTTATTCTTCATTGTCTGAATGTTTAATCACATTAAATGTGCAAACACAATGAGCCGAAGGCGAGTTTAATAGGGGTGTGTAACGCAACATTTCTCTTATTCTGACCTCTGGTATTCTTCCACGGATGTGCCGTCCTTCATTGGAGGGTAATGTGGGACGGCATATGGACATTTTTTGTGAAGGTGGGCGAGTATCAGATCTCCCACCTTTGGATGCAATTCCCACACACCAGAAGCCACCACAGCGATGGGGAAGGCTGCTTCGTGGTGAGATGCCACTTCCTCCTCTCCTTGTTTCTAGAATTAGCAACAAAAAAAATCTGAAATATCTAATATTTTCCATGGGCTTCAATCATTTGTACACATAAAATGTAATATTATATGATATCATGTTGCTCAAGTGGGTATACATAAGAAATTAACAAGACAAGAATTCAGCATTTGACACTACTCACAACATGCTTTAACTTATCGGTTAAACTAATCTTTAGTGTTTTGATGCAGCAACATTGAAATGTTACACTCTCCCATTCTACATGCTGTCATCACCTCCTTTGCTCAGTATTTCTAAAAGGATAAAGTTAGTTGGAGAAACCTCTTTAAATGTGTACACCCCCCAAGCCGTTTTTTCCAGGTTGTATATTTCATCGCTTCTAACAGCACTAGTCAGACTCACCACAAACTTCTCAGCCAGTTTGTAACTGATGAAGTCCAGGGCCTTGGGGTGCAGGTTGATGGACACAGACTTGGTCCCCGACACCACAGTGGATCCTGCCAGCAGCTTGTCGATCTTATCAAAGATTTCTCTCAGCTGGGAGCCGGAGATAGTGGAGATTTGACTGACAGGGATGGTGGCCGCTTTCTGAAGCTCCATTTTCAGCTTTTTTGTCTACAAAAATAAAGTCAATCATAATGGTATGAAATGAAGTATCATATTTCCTCATTTGCCTTTTCTTTTTTGTCATATTGGTGAATAATTATATAAATTATAAACTATTTAGTTTAAGAAGCTTCATGAATATGTGTTCTTGATAAATAAAGCTGTCAGCACTTTTGCCTCACAACAAGAGGGTCTCGAGTTCAGAGCTAACTGCCAGGACCAGTCCTTTTGAATATGTTACAATGCTTCAGCCCATGTTTATGCTGGGCCCCAAAACCAAAGATTGGTGACATTGCAATATGGACGATTAACCTCCCCGACATTGACTCAGGTACTTCTGAGCCTGGGTATAAACAAGCAAACAGAATCAAAAACCAACCCTGATATCTTTGGAAAAATTCAGCTCCTCGAAGGACTTGGCGCACTGAGCAGCCAAATCCTGAAGCTCCTTGTACCATTTCAACGTGCTATCTTCAGCTCTGGTCTGAAGGCCTGTTAAGGGAAGAAATTTCATGGTAAAACATTTTGCATGTGAATGTATGAATTTACATCAATGGTAGTTTGAGTCATTAATCAGCTCAAGAATATACCATAATTACAGCAAAGAAATATTGAGACTCGCCGCCGCCTCCCTTTTTCCTTCACACTCATTCATCCCCTCACCTTTGTTCTGCACCTTCTGTTTAGTGGACACTGCCGCCATCTTTTTCTGTGCCTCCTGCTGGACTTTGAGCTGTTCTTGCTTTTTACGTTGCTCTTCTTCCTCCTGCTCCTTCTTCTTTTTCTCCTTTGCTTTGGCAACCTCCTCCTGCATCAGTTGGACGAGACCCTTCATCTTACCGAGGGCTTGCTCTGCCACAGTCATGTCCTCCACGCTGGGATACTCACACTGAAAACAGACAATAACACCGGAGATGGATGGACATCAGTGAATCCGTGTGAAGACTAGTGCACTTTGTATTCCAGAACACATAAAGCACCACTTGATCATAGATAACAAATTAAATTAGAAAAAAATCCAAGTCTTTTCAAACGATTCCAGGTCAATTTAGAAAGACATAATTCATAAAATCAAATGTTCTAAGTAAGGTATTCAAACTGACCTCACTCCTTTTGCGCACCACCTCAGACACTTGGGAACATAGCTGGTTCCCTCGGGTGCTGAAGGAAGTGAGGTCGGCCGGCGTGTCGCCCCTCTGGACCAGCAGTTGATTTAGCTGCAGGATGTTCTCCTGGATGGTGTTGAGGTTACGCAGCCTCTCCCTGCCTTCCACCTGCCGCTGACGCTCGAGGTCTGCCTGTCGCTGACGATCAAGCTCCGCCTCCCTGAGCCGCAGATTCATGATCTACAACGAGAGTAGTAGGTTATTTAAGGTTGTTAAAAGTTTGTAAGATACAGGACAAAATTGTAGCTGTAGTGCTGGTATTCTTTATTCGATTTCATCAGTTTTTTCATTATTTGCTGTTATAGCAGCGAAATGTTAAAGTCCTTAATTTGCCTTTATCTTCTCACAAATTGTCTCTAGCATATAACTAGTCTCTAGTCTGAACAGAGTTTCTCTAATGTTCTAGCTGGTTTGTCAATCTAGAATCTCAACATCTGTTACAGATGGGGCCCTTTTTCTAGCCTGGCTGCAAGTTTGATCAAACCTCTACGGTAGTGGCAGGAATTCTGATCCACTGCCACTACATGTCAAATGACAAATACCTGTCATACCTTCAGCCTGCGTTGATGCTCCTCTTTCAGCTTCTCGTGACGCCCAATGCTCTCCTGAGTTCTGTTAAAAACCAGATAGTGACATTAAGTACCTAGTATTATTTTGTGAGAATTTCCACCAGTGTTGAATGAGTCTTACTCTCTTTTCATCATGTCCTGCATGCTCTCATACTCCTGCCTGTTCTTCAGCTCCATGAACTCCTCAAAGCGTTTGAGCTGCTCAGACCCGAGGCTCGCCCAAGATGCCATCTGCTGCTCCTGCAGCTCCTCCCGTAGTCTGACCACCATCTGTGCCAAGATATGAAAAACACCATATCAAAATGCAGCGATAAATGTCTGTACATCAGAGTTAAACCAGGGAGAATACATGTAGACTCATCAGACATCCACCCCATACATCAACAAAGTGAGACATAGATAAACTATTTCAAAAATATATCACTTTTACTCAAGAAATTGTCTCATTCATAGCTATCTTTCTCTGAATCTCCGGTTTTTGAAAGGCTCACTAAATAAATTATCTCAATGAAATATATTCACACTGGGCTCTTGAAGATACCCAGAAGGACATTGTTTTTACAAAGACCAGCTCTATTCTTCAGTGCCGCCTCTCAAAGTGGTTAGTAAGTGAGCTGTCCCTTTAAAATTAACTTCAACGATCTCAAAAATATCTCAATTCACAGAGGAAGGTCTTAGCCAGATGAAATGTTTGTCGCAAAATTTATAAAGTATGACTGTATCTCATTTTTACAGACAGCTTAAAGCATATTTGTTGGATTCAACACTCGTTGATCTGTCTATCTCAAACACTTTCTTCTTAATCAGAGGGCAAAACTTCATATTATGGGACACAGGTGGGATGTTTTAAAATGGCTTTGGCTGACCTTGGCCTTTTCCCTGTGTTTCTCTTCGCAGATTCGTATGCAGCCAGCCGTCTCTGTGGCCCTCTGTGACAGCAGGGAGATGGCAGGAGACGACCCAGGGCTGGAGTTAGAGATGACATCCACCACGGGATCTTTGTCCTTTTTCTCTTCAGTGACCTGCAAGCACATTAATATGCCGGAACGATATTGTCAGAAGTTAAGAGACTCCAGGTGCATCCAAAAGCAGACAATAAGCAAGAATTCTGCAGCTACACTGTACAGTGGAAGGGTGAATTCAAAAGCCAAAAAAGGGCTGCTCAATTGTACTATGGCAAGCATGTCTAACCTTATGTTGTGTTTTTATTTTCTAATATAGGAATTTTAATTTTCAGTATTAAACATTAGAGGGGAAAACATCAATCCATAGGGAGATCATATGCCACACATTCTGTACTTAAGCTGAGTAATGCTGCTACTTTCTTTGGTTCCTTATCCATTGATTCTCATAAATCATATTCATAATCCTCATCCCTTGATGTACCTCTTTTATTGTAGACTATAGACTACTCTGTGTCAGACTACACACACCTTGGAGAAGAAATTGCAACATTTGGATGTGTGGGTCAGTCAAATATAGGTGAAACGTGTTCCTCTTTAAACAAATTGGATATATTTCCCTGTAAAAACTGTATGTAAAACCTGTGTGTGTTCCTCTCTAAACAAACTGGATATATTTCCCTGTAAAAACTGTATGTAACACCTGATACCAAATAAAATAAAAGTAAAATCGCAACATCTGTCCAATGAAGACCAGTGGAGGCGATGGTGTGAATTTGTTTGACTTCCACAAAGGCTCATCTTAAGACTTCATGAGTCCTTGATCATGAATCCTCAGAGACAAAGGAATTGGAGCGATGTGAGCAACAAGAGATGAAAAAAGATTGAAGGAATGTACCCAAGGAGACTTCTGCACCAACATGAAACAACCTTTGTAGATTAAAATGATTAAGCCTCCCTAACTTTATACAGCACCTTCCAGCACTAGAAAATCTATTTATACCCCTATTTGCCCATGCTAGATAGTGCTACAATTGACCAGTAAACTGAAATTTATTAAACTATGCTAATCGTAGGTATTGTTTTAATATGAATGTTACTGATTTTCCACAGCAACAGCAACTTCAAGGGCGTGTCAACTATGTATGTGTGAACATCCTAAGCAGAAAAAAATGGTACTGAAGGTGAACATAGGTAACACTAAGAGAATGTGTGGCTGAATAACTTACTTGCTCATGCTCAGTATTTGAAAAGGGGGCTGCAGAGGGTGTAGTGTGTTTCTCTGGGACATCTGGGGAAGAAATGGGGCCTGGGAACAACTGAGTGAGTCCAGGGCTGGATTCTGAGGCACAGGACTGCAGAAGGCCTCCAGAGCTGAGCCTCTTCAGTATGACCCCGGAGAGCGGAGACAGGCTGACAGTCTCCTTATAACCTGCCAAAATATCCTGCAGCAGGAACACAAACACAACTAAGGAGGCAGAAGCTGACCGCTGATTCGTTCCTTACAGCTTTCATTTTCTATATCAGTCTGTACTAGACTAGATACGAATCTAATGCAGGTCTGATATATTCAACCATTTCACAGTGAAAACAACGTTGTCCTCATAATGGGGGATCAAAACAGTCTTTACTTTCGTTTTCCAACTCTGGCTACTTTAAACACACCGCCATCTGTGTAATGGACGGAAAAATCTGGTCTAACTTACAAGGCAATTTATTACGATAGTGATTTGAATAGTTTTATAATGAAAAGTACGTTAATTCTTCTACTAAAACTATGCGTCTCCTTCTATTTTCGAGTCAGGACACTTAACAGCTCGGCTAGCGTTAGCCGGATCCAGCTAACTACTGCTAACCCACCTCGCCTCTTTCCAGCCAGTATGGCTGGCTTTTCAGTTTTCCTTTAGGAGAATTCTTTAAGGCCTGTAAAGTATCCCATCGTAGAGTGTCGGCAGACATAATGAGGTAATGTTAATTAAAACAAAACAAAAAAAGGAATTAACACCGGCGTTCAAATTTTGAAATACCGGATGAGGTTACATCAATTACAATCCGACGAGAAACTACAAGCATTGAGCGCTCACAATTTAATGGTTCCGGGCGATTCCGATTCCTGGAAGTTTTTCGTTGAAATGCGTTTGGTCGGATTGGATTTATATAATGACCAATATTTTTGTAGAGTTGGAAGAGTCACTTAACAAATCAAAACAATTAAAAGATGAAAGACACTGACAGTAAGTCTCTTTTGTACGTATAAAAATGTATTTAAAAGAATTTAAATATCACTGTTACTCAGTGTAAAACATATATGACTATACATGATTATAAAAAGAATCATCAGTCTGACAGATAAGTAAACAGTAAAAATATATTTGATACAAGTGTCTATAGGTCTACATTGATGCATACAGTAGTACAGATCCGCACTCAGCTTGGGAAAGAGTCGGCAAACACGTTTCCATATGAGGTTTTGAGAAAATGAACGTAGTTCTGCAGAGTGCGATTGGTGGAGTCGGATTGCTCCAGCCTCTCCTTCATGTTCTTCAGCTGACCATGGAAACGACGCTCCATCTGGGGAAAGAAAGGAGAAACCGGTTCTGTACAGCAGCCATCTCCATGTGAACAGTTTAGTGTTAGAAGACGAGAATAGCAGGGCTTGCAAGTTGAAGAGGATATAACAAGGCATGACAGATGTACCAATTGTTATAGATCCAAAGTGTTTTGAGTGAAGACAGAGACAAACCTCCTCTTTGCCTCGCTGTAACTGACTCAGTTCTGTTTTGGCTTGGCTCAGTTGGCTCTGCAGGCCCAAGGCTTTGGACTGGGATGATCTCTCTTTGACCAACACTCTCTGCATACTATTGTCCACCTGCAGGACACAGTGTCAAAGTGATTTAAGGCACACCCCAATATTCACACCTGGAAGCTTACCATAAGACAAACTCTAAATAAGAAACTGCCATGTAACCAACATGACACGTACCAGAAAAACAGTTGTAGTAAACACATTTGGATTAAAACATGCAGATAGACTAGAGGGATTACATATCCAGTATGACATGGGAAAGGCTTAGGATCTCCCAGGAAAAGATGGAGAATGTAGCCAGGGAAAGGAACACTGGGGCTACGTCGCTTGGCAACACAGAACCAAATTTGGAAAATTATTGGATAGAAACTAATCAAACCAATGATAACTCAGTTTTTGTATCCTTTTGCAACACATCTGCTTGACATGATATCTGAATTTACTCTCACATGTTACAGTAAAAAATGATGACTCAAAATAAAATATCTTAACAAGATTTTCACAAATGTCACAACAATAAATTACGGCAGCAACACTGCAGAAAGATTGTCGTTTGTGGTTCAATACTGGAGGTTGGCTGACATCATATAATGTGGAGACTTTGCCCGGTTGTATGTAAATCGTTAAGTAAATTGAGAATCTCTTTTCATTGATGGCCAGCTGATCGGGGGGCCTTCCTGTTTTCGAACCTGTTTCTTAGCGTCTTCCAGGGTTTGCTCCAGCTGCCTGGAAAGGATGCTGCACTCAGAGGTTTTGTCATCCAGCTGCTGCTGAATTCTTCGAATGCTGGCATCTTTCATATTGAGAACCTCAGACTTTTCTTTGTTTAATAACGTCATCTCCTCCACCTTCCTAAATTACAAACGCACAAAGGGCGGTCATAGTTTGGACAATATATGCAAACAACTTCTATTATAATACTGAAGAAAAGTCAAATACAGACTTTGAGACATACATCTAATTTGATAGTCATATTATAGATTGGACCATTAATACTTCTGTCCCCCCGTTCACTCTCACATTACCTTTCTAAGGTCTGAATTTTTTGTTTGAAGACGGTGTTCTCTTCCTTAAGGAGTAGATTCCTTTGCTGCATAGTCTCCAGCTGTGTGCCTTGCTGTTCCACCTGTTGATAAACACAAATTACAACTCAATTTATCCTAATCCTGCATTATTATTGGCACCACTTAGCTCTTGAGTTTGTATAGTAGACGCCAATAACTGCTGCTAGAAATGGGGAAAATGTGTAGCTTGACCCCTTAAACCACCAATTTTCAAATTAGGATTCTCCATAACTTAAAAACTTAAAAAATGAAAAGATAGCATATTTCTCCAACCAACCCAATGCCAATTTTGGGTTACCCTAATCCCTGGTTTTCATCCCTGGTTACCTAATTCCTGGTTTTCCACGATGTGGGAAAACTCAATTTATCATCTTTCAAACTGGTTTACTTTGTGAGACAGTGTTATATCTTGAGTGGATTAGGTTTAGTCGAGTTTAGCCCATGTGTACCCCAGCCCCAAAGAACCAAGATGCAATAAAAGTACTTCTCAATTTGGCAGCATATCAGGTTACCAAATCGCTGTTCATTAAAGAAGTTGTTGGTGAGTCATGTGAGTTTTGTCTGCAGTTACAGGGACATCTGTAACTACTCACTAAAACAAATATTTAAAAAAAAACAACAATCTGCACTAGATATATAAATGTATTCAAATTATCTTTTCTTCAAACTGCCAAAGCTACAGTAAAATCATGATTCACAAGGACGATTATAATATCACACAAAATAGTGTACAGGACAACACTTTATGACAAATTGATGGGACCGTCTGTGAGTCGGGGATGTAATGTTCTGAATCACATCTGCATTCTCACAGGAGCAGAACCCTTCCCAAGATGGGCGGGTCTGCAAGGTGAGAGTAAATACTGAGTACTCAATACTGACTTGTTCCAATGTTTTGAACTAAAAGAAGAAAGAAAGAAACTCCAAGCTATTTCCCAGTGCAGCACTTTAAGCTGTTTACCTGTACAAATGAGATTAACCTCCAGACAGATACAAGGTAGAATAATCATGATTACTGGGTGTGCTTGTTTACCTTTTGCCTGACTTCAGAGAGGGCGGAGCCGTACTGGATGCTCTTCCGCTCGTGGGTGTCAGCCTCCTCCTGGGCCTCTCTGAACTGCAGCTCGACTCTCCTCAGTTTTTCAGGCAGCGCCTCCAGTTCTCTGAGCCGATCCTGCAGCTTCCACCTCACCTGCTCCTTCTCCCTCTCCAGGCTCTCAGTCACCTCCCGCCTCTCCTTCTGCATGACCTCAAGCTTCAGGCAGTAATCGTCTGACTCTTGACGAGCTTGTTGGACCTGCAAAATGAAGTACATCCTCACTAAACTAAACTCAGAAAACAAGAGGTAAACATTTCCTTGTATACACTGAACAAAGGACTAAACACACAATCCTTCAAAACACAAAGATGATTTGGACATACTACATTTTGGCAGTGTACATTTTGAATTGATATTGGAATTATTTTATGGCATTCTTTGCCTTGTCCATTACTTTTGTACATGAGGACACCCTGTGGTGTATTATATCTTAGTTAACAATATGTTAAGAGTGTTACAGCCCAGCATCACAAAGTGAGCATAATTGGATTATTATCAGTGACTTCTGTGTTAGCTTTAGGGAGTTTTACAACTCACTTACCAGCCTGGACTGTGTTTTGATAAAACCCCCAAAATTTGTTTGCCTTTAGAGGCAGTTTTAGTGTGTTCAGTACTAACAGTTTTTAAGCTCTGACACTATGGTTTGTCAAATGGAAGCCTGAATATAGCAAACAGTACGTTCATAACAGAATACTGTATATATATTGAGCTTGTTTCCATGTGGGACTTAAGAGAAAAATGTGTTGATGGATTTTTTTTGCAAACTGAAGATAGGGTGTTAATTGCTTGAAAAACAGACAACTGTTGCACATATTGTTCCACTTAATTAATGCATGCACTTTGTAAACATGAGGCAGGTCATTTTGACATAATAATATTCAGAAAAGGCTGTGTGTCATACAGATGTTTGACTACATGGTAACCAGCGATTACTTTCAGTTTGAATTGAAATACCTTCGCCTTGTATTTCTCCACCAGGCATTCCTGCTTTTTGATGGACGTTTTAAGCTGACGAGCTTCTGACTGCAGATCTCTGAGCGCGTCTTCAGACGAGATCAGCTGACCCTGAATATGAAATATGTTTGAAAAAGAAATCACCACAGTATTGTAAATACCTCACATGTGGATAATGTTAGGTAACTGTTCTAATTAAATTACAACTCATTGCGTTGCTGATATTTGACTTATTAAACTAATGACAGTTAAACGGGTACATGGCAACAATAGGTCACTTAAAAACAGCAACAAGAAATGTGATTCCAGAATTCTGGCCTTTAGCATGGCCTCCCTCTAGGAAGCTGTCCTGACCTCCAGCTCAACCTCAGATGGCCCTCTTATGGCTGCCAACATTTCATCCCACCACATCTCAGCTGGACGCTACAACCTTACCCCTCCCCTCTCTCTGGATTTCCCTTGGGCTCATTCTTAATACCACACATCCCAGACTATCTTGGCCTTTCTTAGACACTTATTTTGTTACACTTGCACTACTTGTCAATACTGCAACGGCATAACAAGTCCAACACTGAAGTACTGGTTAACAATAATACTTAACATGTACTTTAGGTTTACCTGGAGCCTTTGGTTGTCTAGCTTGATGGAGGCATTTTCAGTTGTTAGATGGTGAAGCTGATCCATGAAGTCTTCTTTCTCCGCCCGAATTTTTTTGTCCACTGAGTGAAGCCGTGTGTTCAGCTCAGCTGCCTGACTGTGAATCAAGCAGGGACATAACGACTGTGATATTAAATTATAATGTTTACTGGTCCTAACACTTATGAGTAACCACTGCTAAAGGATCTCAAATATTTTTCCATTTTAAAATACCATCATGTCTCCAAAGAAGTCCTTCAGTCAGACTTGAGAGTAAATGTGCAGAAATAATACCAGATATTCAATTGTTTTAGGTGTGAGAAGATGTTCACAGTCTATTTGTAATGGGACTTTTTCAGTCATTTGACTTGTTAAAATTTTGTCACATAAATGCTGCACTAAAAATCTGTTAACTTTGTTCAATTTCCATATGACCAAATATCTGCTAAAAGAGCCCCCCTCTAAGTCATTGAATTTTTTCTTGTAAACGCCCGTGCCTAATAGACAAACGTATGTGATTTACGTTTCTGATTTGTTGAGAATAAACAGCTATTTTGATTTTCATCGTTCTTTCAGAATATACTTTGGCATCATTTACAACATATTTCATAAATTTTTGATAGGAATAACCATCTTCTGAGTGAACTCACCTTTTGAGAGCAGATGTTTCCTCCTCTAGCTGTGCTTTACAAGCAGCCTCTTTAGCGTGGCGAGCACACCACTCGCTAGATAAAGAGAGGGCTTGTGCCAACTGGGACTCCTAAAAAACAAAAACAGTTACGCCGTATGTAATTAGCACTGCAATTTGGTTTATGGCAGACACACATTAACTGACAATGAAACAGCTGCTAGGACCCGTTAACACTTTAATAGGATCCCACTGGAGTTTAACATTGAAGTAGTATCTGTATCACTTAGTGTATAACTCTGGGTTACCAGAGTACGGCACTTAAATGGGTCGCCTACTTGACAACGGTTTGTGGTATTGTTTCATATTATTATTACTTTACTTTTTAACCCAAAAGCTCTTGCAGCACCTTGGCCATCTCTACCCACCAAACTGCCCTGCCCTCCTCCACTGACCTTCTCTTGAAGTTTCCTGGATGACTCCTGGGCCAGCTCAGCATGTTGCGCTAGCATGTCCGCTATCTCCCGGTCTCTCCTTTGCTGCTCTTTCTCCCTCTGCTGCCTGAGAATTTTGAGCTCCTCCTGCAGAGCTTGGAGCTCCTCCTGGCGAGCCTGGAGCTCCTCCTGGCGGTGCCCGTGGCTCTGCTGCATCCTCTGCCCAGCACAGAAAAAAACATATCTGTTTTAATCAAAATTGAACGCAGGGCTTCCAAAGCATTTTTGCTGTAAAAGTCATTGGTTTTTCACACATATCTCCATGTGAGCCTGCCATAAATTGTGTCTGACCTGCCATTCCTGAAAATGATGCAGGCAGTCCTGTTTCATATGCTGTCGACTTTTAATGACCCATTGAGAAGTGTTATGAAGGCTACTGCAGCTAAAGGTACCCAGTTTGGGTAAACAAACATAAAAAATAATCTCAGAAAACGCAGTCATAAGTGGATTCTGTCTCCACATCTTAAATAAGTCTTGTTCCGAAAGTATCAAGGTAGCCACTGTTGAACATTTTATGTGCCAAAATCTGATTTCCTGTCACACGGACACACGTGTGGGCAAGCGTCTTAAAGTGACTCTGTGTGTGTTGTTTCTTTCACACCCGCAGCATTAACACAATGCCAAAGATTCTCCTGTTACCACATTGATTTGAGAATATCAACAAGTGACATCATCAGTTGTGCTTTGAGTGGAATTATGGGAGTGGTTGTTCACTAACATGCTGTTTTCACCCCCTGCTACCATTTGTTTAAGATGTCAGTGCCATGGTGCAAAAAAACAAAACTAAGGATTATCACCTGACTATTACTGTCTAATCGAAGAGATGAACAGAAAAAAGATAAATAACATTATACATTATACATGGCTCTAATGACTGACCCAGTGATGCCCATTAGCCTGTGCAAAAATAAAGCATTTTCCTCTCATGCTAAACGGTATGAATATTAGTCTAAAATATACGAACGTGCATATAAAAGCTGTAAAGTGATTGACAGGTGAGTATCATATGCTGCTTGTTCCACTGAAAACATCGTTGTTAAAAATTATCGAATATCTCGTCTTTACGTATAAGGCAGTGACCTCCATGGTGATATTGTTTACTGCTCTCTGATCGGACGCCATCACAGGTGTTTCCTAGCAACCAATTTACATTCTTGTGGAGTAAAGCGATGCCTTGTTCAGCTAGTGTCAGAACACAGCAAGCACTTTGTGTACAGTTCTAGTAGGCAATTTTAAGATGATCCAATCCTATCCTGGTCCGTATTCAAGCACATGTCATTTTTATGTCCACAAACCTGAATCTGAGCGGTCAAAGTGTTGTTTTCAGCTTCTTTTTGGTGGAGTTGTGATTCCAGATGATTTCTAGTTGACTCAAGAATTCTGGAAAGCTCCTCTGTCGTCTTAACGTTGTCCTTCCATACAGACGGAGACAGAGGGTGAAAACAAATTGTGAACGGTGGGCATGACTACATCAGAATATGACAACATATCGATAACAATGATAAACATTCTTTGCATCTATTTACACAATCATGAGACGCTGAGTGTTTCAAACCTTTTCAAAATCCAAATGCTCCGCGAGCTTAGAGGCTTCTTTCTCTTTGCTGTTGAGTTTTGCCAAAAGATGCTGCGGGATATAAAAGAACAGCAGTAGGTCTCCTCAAATGTTAGCTGGTGGTAGATGAATTTGTCACCAGTGTGATGAGTCCTTATCACTCACCTTGTTCTCTGCTTCACTGCTGGCCAGTCTTTTCATTAGTGTTCCGTTCTGTTCTGTCCGCATCAGAGAATCTTTCTGTTGTTAAAATAACAGAGTTGGTTTGCATCCTAACTGCATGTTTGCTCTTGGAGACTGTGGGGTTTTTTTTTGTATTCCAACATACCTAAAGTTTATTTTTTAGGTTGTGTAATTAGTTTGCACACTATTTTGAGGAATTGTGATTATGCTGTATGCCGGTTATTGATGATACCTTACACAAATCATTACGTTGCCACTTTATTCATGTTTTAGCTGTAGATCTTTTGAGGCGTTTCTATAAAATACCTCATGTTCACTCCACTCCCTGAGCATCTCGTGGAGACTGTGGTTCGTGTTGTCAAACATCTCAATCTTCTCTGACAATAAATCTTGCTGCCGTCTCAGTGTAGCTATGTCCATCTTCGTTAGCCGCTTGTCCTGAAAAAAGAAAAGTGGTCACCTACACAAGAGCCACGAAAGAGGTGTCTTATTTGATTCATCCTCCACCTCTCCACCATCTTTATTCATTTGTCCAAATGATGATGTGGCATTATTTGTACCTTAGGGATGCTGTCAATAGTTTCCTTCATGGCTGTCAGCTGTTTCGCTACAGCCACTCCATCAATCTCTGCTTCTACAAGAAGCCTCAGGAGCTGCTCTGTATCATTCCCAAACTGTGCCCTAGAAGCAAGGAATGTATTCGTAAATTCCTTTGTAGGTTAATGATAGCAAGCATCCGTCCAGACATCACAGGCCGTCCATGCTCTTCAACTCAGAGGTCAGTGCCATCTGCTGCAGTGCAGGCTTAATATCCCACACTTCAATCATTATGAAGGACTGTTAAAAAGGCTGTGCAGAAACATCTTGACTCTTGTCAAACATGCATACTACACTGCCTCTATAATGTTTCTCTATACTGACTTTCTCTTGAAGCTAACTATCAGTTCCAATGGGACAATTTTTCGTTTGTACATTACAGCATAATGTCATAAAATATGTATGTTGGACCTGATATGACATGTTTTGTGACTTTTCCAGTTGATAACTGGTATGAGTGAACAGTTGTTAGCTGATTTACACAAATCTTGTATTTAATTGTGGGAATAGAATTGGGTCTGTACACTTTTCATTCATTGGATTTCTAATCATGGACACAAAATATGAGTCCCATATTTTACATCATTTTGTAAATTAAATAGAATTGTGAGGAGCTATTCCTTTTCGAGTGTTTTTACATAGCCCGTCAAAAACAAAACCCAACATCCATCAGTACAAAAAGCAAATTTAAGCTTTTTTCAAATAATCTTTCAAAAAAAAAGCAAAGGATGCTTGAATCCTCTGGTTCACCTTTACATTTGTGTAACATTTTGGTTTAAGACTAAATGGCAGATCAACAAAGGACAGGTGTCTGAAGGAAATTCATAAGAAACATAAATAAATCAAAAGAGCACAAACACACGCAGAGATTTTTTCTTATTCTTGCATTGTCTGCTGATTGTGTGTGAGGATCGGACGTAAGTCCATCACACTGGTAAATTGCTATCGGTAGGGATATAGACCTATATTTTGCTGTCTTACATTTCAGAATACTTGCGTTGTCTTCCTTGAGAGTGATCCCATCTGGGAACGAGACAAAATATAACTTTTCAACAGCAGTAATGTTTGAGAAAGGATTTTTTCTTTTCATACCGACTCTAATATAAGATTTAGTCAACTCTCTGCTGACACGGGTCTCCTACTCACTTATTTGAACGATGAAAGCTTTCGTCTTCTCTAAGCAAGGCGCTGAGGTTTTTGGAGACTGCTCCCATCTCGTCCTGCTCGTCATCTTCGTGTCGAAAGTAGATCGAGCTCTGTGACCTCACTTTGCTTCCATTCCTGCGCGGTGTAGACTAATCACAGAGATCAAAAGCCAGAGATTAATGCAATGAACACACGCGCAAACGTATGACTGAACAGCTCCAAAGCTGTTCTAAATATAACACCTTATTTACTGTTTTGTATGAGCCCACTTCACTTCTTCTAGACAATATTCCAGGAGGAATCCATGGTACCTGGGCCTTCAACTTGCCAGGATCTTTGATCTGATTCTGCACAAAAATATAAGAGGGATAATCAAAAACAAATCTCATCATTATATCTTATTACTGGTGTAACTCTATTCATATGCATCCAGAGTGTGTTTGAGGATGATTAATGCTGGAAGATGATGGCATATGAGTATACGGCTAACCTGTAGAGTTTTGCTGCGACTCCTCCTCATATGAACATGGACTGGTGTTGAGTCCGATACATGGACATGAACAGGAGGCGGCGAATCCCGGGTTTTCATTCTTTACGCACGGCGAAACAAAACCGAGGGAGACCGTGTCGAACAGCTAAGTCGTGCTAAATAACGAACTTTCCCGTTGTCTGAAAAAAAATCACGTATCCAATCCCGATCTCTCGGGAAGCGATTTTTTTCCGTAGGTGAGCCAAGGGGAAGTCATGAATATCCATGAGGCTCACCACCAGTGTTGTCAGGTTTTTGAAGATTCCTCGGTTGTCTTGGCCGCAGGGTAGAACGACGCAGTGAATATTCATGAGCTAAGTCTTCGCTATATGACGTAACCTTGGCAACGTATGGACAGCAAACTCTAATTTAAGGAACCGTGCGCTGGTGAAGGCGCGTTCAAGACCGCTGACGTCATAGACGGTCCACCCGAAGCACATCTGAAGCTTTCTCTAGCCACAACTGACACCGTTCTCCTTCGTTTTTCTATGCTCACTAAACTATAACTTTACTATATATTTTACGCAAAAAATGTGTAAAGTTTTTGGAAATGCAGGTCAGGAAAGTCAGTGGACGTTCTCCTCCCATTCATAAGGACGGGAGGCATGACAAATGGCTTTCCTATCCTGCACTTCACATCAAAATATTAGATTTTGAGTGGTTCTAGTTGTTATCCCAAGCTTTAGAGCTTTTCATCCTTAAAATTACATCTCTACAAGAAAAACTGCAAGCTACATTAAAGTACCTCAAAGGTTCTGTGTCAACAAATCAAAACAAAAAAAGAACACCACACCATCCTCTGTCCATGAAGCACAAAGACTAAATTGCTGTCCCAAAACCAGTAGAGTTTAACTTGGGGGAGAAAAAGTTGTTTTATGATAATATTGCTCCGTCTGGAGAGTGACGCAGAAACTTTGGCCAACATCAACTCCGACTTACAGACACAGACCTGCAGACAGACACTGCCATGCAATATTGTATTTTCATGTGATGTCACAACAAGCGTGACCTCATCCAAATTATCATGTTGGGATTACGAATACGGCTAGGTGGTTAGCACCTTATGGACATCTACGACGGCTGCCTTTGGTGCCCGGGCTTCCTCACACCTATAAAGTTTGTTATACATTCCACATGTACATCGTGTGTGATATACTGTACGTGTGAGAGGATGGAGCTCAAGTCTAGTAAGTGGCAGTAATCCACCAATAAATAAGAAATTGAAGGTGAAATACATTGAGTTACCTTTGTTTGTCGTCTTACATTTATATGAATTAAGGAGTGTATGAAGAAACTAATTTGTCTGTGTAAGTGTATTTCATGCCGTTGAGTGTGAGGTGCTAATTCACCAGTCCAGTGGTACACTATGCTAGCTGCCTATAAATAACAATAACACCGATGGCAGCAATTGAATGTGTATGAGAGGATAACACACGGTTCAACCTACACATGGTCGTTTTCTCATATTGGGTGTTAGTGGGTGTTTGAACTACAGCGATCAGGAAAACAAATGTTTCTTTAATTTGCTGACTGTAAAAGGGGTTGAGAAAACTTAAGCACATACAGAAACAAGACAAACAGCACAGCTGGTATCAATGTCCATAACAGACACACTGGATGATGAGGGTTTCTGGAGTAGACTGAAAGCTTTGAATGGAGTTGTTTGTTAATGGCTAACAAGCTCAATAGGCACAGCTGGGGAGGAGAGGACAGAAAGGATGCTGTTTTCTCCACTTAGGGATACTAGGAACAGAGGTCCGATTGATTCTGCAGGAGATCCTAAACAAGCTGCTCAATGGATCCCAGTTCTATTAGAAAGGCAACCTCAGCCACCGAGAATCAAAGCTCAGTTGGGAGTTTGGGAGCACAGACAGGTAGTTACACTGTCATAACAGTCTTAAACTCCAAATTCTCAGACAACAGATGAACAATATAAAGAGTTTTTGTACAAGATTTTCAGGGGTCTGCTGGACATGTTATGTAGGTGCGTGGAAAGGAAGAAAAGATGAGTGAGAAATTATGTTTGATCTGAACTCTGTGACACAAACTTACCTGATGTTTACTCCCTCGACCTCCAACGCCCGGGAGTGGATGTTACTGTCAGTGATTCTCTTGATGTGTCCATTCCTTACCTGCAAACACACTGACCACATTATTGAGATTATCACAGCCGATGAACAAGTCGTACAAGTGAAATGTATGAACTGACCAAAGTATGGGGTGACACCTAAAATGTACTTTTGGTTACTTCAGTGCAGTCTCAATGTCAGAATTTTCCAGACACTCACATCAAAGTAAAATTTAAAAACTCTATCCTCTCTACAAGGATGGTTGAAAGGATGAAACAATGTGTGGGCAGATGTGAGTTCACAAAGTTTATCTAAACCGTCACCTAACCTGCATCACCAGAGGGAAAACTCAAAAGGCAGCTATTTACACAGCTAACGTTGCTAACAGTCTATATCATCTAGATGGCCGCCTCATCCGCTTCCGCTGAGCCCGAGTTTTGATTCAGCCAATCACTGGACAGCTTCAGCTCCATGGTAATGAATAAACATGAGTATGGAATACACTAAAACGGCATCTCTGTGCAGCCACTCACTGAGGGTTGAGTAGTTACCGACTTCAGCCCACAACTCTCCTACGAAATGAAGGATCCTCTAGGAAACAACGGTTTGGATAAAGACGCTGCTCCTGATTGGGTCATTTGCAACAACGCGTTTTCTGATTGGTAGATAAGAGCCTCGTCCAGTGTTGCCTTTGGTAACCGTCAACAGACGAGTAAATGGATGCGTTCAAATTGATCAAACTTTATTTAAAGATCTAGGAGGAACAGAGAAACATGTGCAGCATATATATTTATATACAGTACATATGTTTTGCCGTAAAACCTTTTATATCTTTCCTGTTTGTACTGTCAATCGTAGAAATATCCAGTTTAATTTTGTTAACCACCGCAGGTGATTGTTAGTATGTTTGCATTTTGTGACTATTACACATCACAGAACTGTCATGTGATTGTTAGAGACAAAATTAATCCAATACGAAGTAATAAATGGAACATAAACCAAAGCCTATGAGAAAATACACGGGGTATTTTGTTTTTTTGTGGAATGTTGAGAGGCAAATTTCTCCTAGATTTACCAAAATGTTATGGGGAGGAGGTTACAAATGTAAATCGGTGCCCAATAAAGTAAAACGGAATCAAGTTATGCCAGTTCCGTTTACTACACATTAAGATTTAATAAAGTTTACAATTTATGTACCACTGATGATTACCATGATGAGTTTCTGCAACACCGTGCCCTGCACTTCTTTTCTAATGCTTTTGCGTGCCAGATTGAGGAGTACACCCGGTGTTGTTAAATGTTAAACCTAGGTCCGAATCTCTCTCTCTGACCTGCGGTAGGCCAATGTTCCATTCTCCACTGTTTCCTTTCTGCTACGAGGCATTCTTTTTTTCTTAAGTTAGCGAAATATAATAAACATAGCCAAAGCACTAGTTGAGTTTGCACAGATTAAATGTGGTTTATTAACAACAAAAGTAATAGTCGTTTTGCAATCTTTCGTGTTTGCAGCAGGGATTAGGAAATGGTTGAGATGCCTGTACTTCCTGTTTGCGTTGCATAGCCTTTCCGGTAGTTAGCTTTTTAACAGTTAACACGCGTCCTTCACTTCGTCATCGTTACTCACTTAAATATTTTCAAACAAATACACAATGCACAAAACATCGAGAACTATTCAGTTTGCTGTTTTAATTAGCCGCAGGGGTCAAATGACATAACGACCAGTACTCGTCGTAGGTACACAGTGTACCCCCGATGCATCGTCACATTACCCAGCTAAAAACAAAGTAGCTAGTTGAAGCTAGCTAGCTTCCTGTTTCGACTCCATGTGCGTGTGAGGCAGGAATGAGACGCAACGGGAGCCCGCGGCGTATACTAATGCTATTCCTTTACTTTGCATTTCTGTCTTATCTTACTGCGTGCCGGTCTGCTGAGGCATGTGCTACCGCAGCGGAGAGGGCAGTGAACACCGACATTCTTATGCTGTGCAGAGCATGTGGACACGAGCTGGCGGTGGGGACAGATATCCACTTCGTCTCCAGTCGGCTAGCGCTCTCTAGCCGCAACGATACGCTGGTTGGGGACAGGCGGGTCCACGTTCAGCTTTTCGAGAACCCGCATGGTCTTCAGTTTGAGGTGATCACGTTCAGAAAAGCAGACGTTACGCTTCATTGGCCGGCGGATAAGCACTTCTCCTGGTTCCCGGGATTCTCCTGGACGATGGCCACCTGCCCTCAGTGTAAAACACATTTAGGTGGGTAACAGACCATAATACGTTGTTGATGTGAAAAGTATCCCATATAGTGTCAAGAGTGTAATTAATATTGAGAATAATTAAACTCAAAAGACTGTGTGCTATTGCTGAATTATAAAAAGTTATGCATTCACTACTGAATTAGAGATGTAAACTCAAAACAATATCTATGGATAGCCTTTGGCACTTTTGTCAGCTGTTATTTCTCACACAAAATATATCACAATCACCCAATCACAAAACGGTGTCCACGACAAGACTGTGTCACAATACCCATAAAAGACAGTGTCAAATTGAGTTTTATAGCTGTTTACCAATTACCAATTTCTCTCTTTTCAGGTTGGGCATTCCAGCCCAGTGACTGGCCAGAGACTTGTACAAAAATCAAGTTTGAGGAATCAGAGCAAACTTTCTTGGCCTTAATCACGCATCGACTCTTACGAGAAGACTTTGCATCAATCTTGTTAATGACTCCAAAATCCTAAAAATCTATATGCCTACTTGAAGACTCCCACACATGTACATACACAGTAAGTTTTATTATTGTAACAAAGCAAGTTGTACACCTCAAATTTAAAACAGTCCCCCCCAGCGGAAAAGTAAAGGGCGATTAGATGTAAATTCTGTGAGATAACAGGTGTTTTTTTAACCCATGAAGCAGTGGGGGCCAAAATTTACAAGCTCATTTTTTTTCCATTTTGTTCTTTATTAAAAATGTCATTTCAAATCTCATGGATATCTGTAAAACAATACAATGAAAAAAAAATCCCATAGAAATGGTGTCAAAATAACCACTCTCCCTGGTAACCAACATATTCCTCACCCTAGCTTTG
>OMNV01009359.1:0-38509 GCA_900303265.1 Brotula barbata | reverse complement strand
ATACTTAACCACATAGGGGAAAATAACAGTTTTTCTTCCAGGGATTGACTCCCTAACTGAAACATTATAATGGGGAAAAAAGAACATTGAAGAGGTCTGCTAGTGCTAGATAACTACACCATGGCTTTAGTTAATTTACCACACGACCTTATACAGGAGAAATTCTGTGTAAATTGTCTCTTCAAATTCTACTCAGGATGCCATACTGATTCTATTTTTGTACTTTTTTTATTGTTTTTGAGATGATTTTGGGGATGTACTCACAATTCAGGGCAAAGTGCCATTGGCTTAAACGAGTCAAAGGAGAACATAACATGGCACCACCAGGTGAAGAGGCTTCAGAATGGAAAATGAAGCAAACAGATTAAAAAAAAAACAAAAAATAAAAAAAAAAACCTTTGCTCCCGAACATGAGTGGAAAAACCAAACAGGGAATAAAAGGTTGAGGGTCGGGGTAGAGGATGTCATTACTTAGTCATCTTCTCCATCATCATCCTGAAAAACAAAAACAAAAATACACCAAAACAATCAGTGGTGTAATCCAAATGAACAGAAATCAACTGACACCTTTTTTTCAATACATCAGCAGTACCTCTCCATCTTCGCCGTCGTCATCCTCATCTTCCTCACCATCTTCATCACCCTCTTCATCTATGTCCTCCAGACCCTCCTCATCCTCTTCATCATCCTCACCTTCACCCTCTTCATCATCCATGTCAGGAACCTAGCGAGAAAACAACCTTCAGCTCTAATGCAACAGGATTTTAAAACTGCTTCATACTCTCAAAAACCACAGATGGACTAGATGGAGCAAGTTTGCATCTTGCGCACAGCTATGCTTTCAGACAGACACATTAAGTCATGGACAGATACTATATTTCTCAGTAGTAAACCTACCAAGTAGTACTGCAGCGGGTTTGGCCAAATGTCGTCCTTGATGACTTCCCCCAACTCGTCGGCACCAGCATCGGCATGATCAGTGAACCAAGTAAAGAAGCTCTCTGGTTCTTCGTGTTGCCTCTTTCTACCTGCTTTGTTCTGTGTCTGGCTGGAGCGCTTGGTCAGGTCCTTCAAAAACAAACAACAGTGTCAAAACAAATTTTCAATGAGCGTGATCTGGTGTAATTACTCTTCATGTTACATAAGAATTTGCTCATGCAACATTGGCTGATGTGGTTAAAAACACATGAAAGCTGTTCATAAATGAAGAACAACAACTAAGTCTAAAGTGAATTTAGACTGCAAAAACGTTTACCGATATCCCATTCATGTATCCATGTTACCCCGCTGGTTATATGTAACAAGGAGAGAGCCCCAAATGATTGCCCTTCAGTGTACATACCTTTCCTGATTTCCATTTGATTTCTGTTGACTTTGAAGATGGGTCTCCACTTTCGTTCAGATGGAACTCTTTGGAAAGTACTTTGTTTTCGAAGTACGGATTTTCATCGAAATACTGGAACATAAAGTGCAAATTAAAGAATGCATTGAAAAATTAGGGGGGAAAAATTATCCTCACCCACAATGACAATGTATTAAGTCTATACTTACAAAATCTATTCTGTAGCCTGACTTTATGTCTTCAAACTCTGTCACCTCCACCCGGCTCAGGTAATGAAGTGCTTCTTCATCTTCCTCGCCCAGTAGGGCAGATACTGTGAATAAATGCAATTTACAGGATAAACTAATTGAACTGAATCATGGTCTAATTCATGCATATGTATGCAACTGCAATACATTAATGTCTATAACTCTGGCTGACAAGATATAAAAGGATCTGAGTTGGCGACTCACCTTGTGGATGGTTGACAAACGTGGTGACCCAGAAATTGGGGATTTTGGCGATCAGTTCTGACCTCTTCTGAAAGAATGGCTGACGGAGTTTGTTGTATTTCTGTTCTACTTTGAGGATCTCCTCACTGGCTTGCTCATTCAACCTGAATGACAAAAGACAAACAAACCAGCAAAATTAAAAGGAAGATAGTCATTAAAATATTTTGAGAATGTTTCACCAAACAAACAGCAAAACTATTTCAATATGTCATTAACTACAAGAATTACATTTGGTCTAATGTCAGATGTATTGAACAGAAGTTTGAAAAACCTTGCTAAAGAGAGGGCCCAAATTTTGCAGGCTTTCAAGCCAATCACTTCATCGATTACTTTTACTTTGGCTGATGGCAAATCTCACACCTCTCTGGTTCGCCAACCCTCATATAAATTGTTATACATTGTGATAACGTGCAGTACCTGTCAATTTCATTTTGGACTTCGTCAATGTGTTCAATAGCTTCTTGTTGCTCTTTTTCTGCAGGAAAAATGAACACATATTAGACAACTGACAACCGCTTATAACAACTATACATGGGGCCGGGGCAGGACTACAAAGATGACATTATTTCACTCTTGGGGACACATTCAGAAACTCCAGTCCATACAAAACTGACCAAGCATAAGACAAATTGCCATGTAACCTTGATTTAGTATCAATCACTAAGTCACTGTGAAACGAGAAGAAACTCAAACAATCAAATTATTTGGTTCTGATGTTGCCTTCTGATGTACAGCGGGCAACATGCATCTTAAATATGCAGCAGGTAAAGTTCTCAGTCGGTCTGTGTTGCACACTGAACCAGTGAAGTAATGTAATGTGAGCGGCCAATGGCAGCAGGTTTAGCGGCTCAGACACTCAGTTTCCTGCCGGCTGCTACAGACAAGGCCGCGTGGTTTAAATGTGGAACGTCTGATTGCACACACTGCGCCGCGTTAACGTGAGGCACGAAGCTAAACAGACCAATGGAATGGAGGCTACCAAACTAACCATTAACTCATCTGGTCAACTGATAAAATATTTCAATAAGCTAGACAAACATAATTTTCCCGTTTAGCGTGGCTAGCTGATTAGAATGAGACTTGATGAGTAACAAAACACAACGTCGTCAGCTAGCATTAGATAACGTTACAACAACAACGCTAGCTGGCTAGCTGCTAATGACCGAATTATAGTGAATTTTGTAGGTTGCTCGTTACTAAATCCGCAATTAAAATAATAGCTGGCCATTTTAGAATGACGCCGGAGCTGTGTATTGTACACATAACACCATGCTTCGCATATGACCACTCAACCACCATCCATCGACATAACTGGCCATGCTGGTGATGCTAAATTAACTAGCTAACATGGCCTCTCAGGCACCGGTCTGAACTGAACAACAGCAGGCAGAGGCAGCAGCATGCTAATAAATGCGTTAGCTGACTAGCTAGCTGGTGTTAGCGAAATGTAAATATGTACAGCAACCATTGTGGTCAACAGCAAAGCACGACCCGAGGCAAGTAGCAAAATCAAAGCAATACAAACATTTTTAAAACCAATTATGACTCCATGGCAATGCAAATTATGATAGAGAAGAAAGTGAAAATGGCGGTGAATAGGAGGCCGCCATTCCCTTACCGGAGGTTTCGTCCGCTCCGTCATGGTTTGAGTTCAGCTCCTTTTTACTCACTTTTGCCGCCGAGGCCGACATGTTTTCGCAAGCTTGGTGAACTTACGGGCGTCTGAGAGAATAGCTGGTAGCTTTGGATCTTGTTTCTCCCCAAACAGGAGACCCTTAATTCGGCGTAAAGTTCAGCGTGCAGAAGCCAACAACGTGCTGCTTTCCACACAATGTAGCTGCCGAGGAGCGAGGAAGTCACAGCAAGCGCCGCTCACGCGCTTCTTTCATTACGAACGCGCCTTGCCGAATGGAGCAGAAACGAGCTCCGCCTCTCAAAATAGGTCTCACTTCTCGGCTACAAATTACCTATTTACTGCTGCCTCCTTACCAAAAATTACATCCGACATTTCATATTCGTCGAATTATTTTATGAATCAGCTACACGGACGAGTTCCAGACAATTTAAGGCCAAATACCGTGTTAATTCGGGCCAAGCCGAACCTTCGATGTGACCGACTTGCACTTGCGCACTTTAAAAAAAGATGCTGAATGTCAGTGGAGCTGGGATCCTTGTAGTCGGAACAAATTAGCCTGTTAGTCACAGTTTGTTCTTAGCTAATTGTTTGTGATAGACAAGAAAAGACTGAATAAACACAACAATTTTAGCGGAGGCTACATGCAGTAAGCAGGCGCGCTCCGGCAATATTTTAATAAACAAACCAAAATCAAATTAACGCCATATCGCGGGTAGAATATTGGCCACAGTCAAATGGCATCCGTGTACTGAGCTACTTACGTAAAGTGCTGTATTTGTGTTTTTAAATATATATTATTGGACGTCAACTCATGGCGTCCGTTCAGTTTCCTGTCACCTTGAGCTCGTTCATCTCTAGTACGAAGCGACAGGAGAGAAAGGGAAAGTACAAGAACTGTCCAGTAAGCTCGTATGCAGATTAGTGTTCATGATATGCATGTTAAAACCGAGAAGTTACCGAGCTGTTTTAGTGCTTTTGTATGTGCCGCTAGATCCCATAAGCACATGAGGTGTCACCGGTCTCTGGGGGTTAGGTCATATAGTGTATGAAATGATAAAAAATAATGACCCAGACCTCAAAGTGATGTCTTCAGATTACTTGTTTTGTGTGAGCAATAGTCTAAACAACTCACTTTAAAGAAATACAGTACACTATATCTATTTTGTATGTATTTTAGTATAGATTATACCACAATAGTTGGCATTTTTACTCCACAAACAGCTAAGCATCTTTTTAGCAATGAAAAGTGTTGATTAATTATTGCTGCTTTCACTGCATCTACAAAATATGGTTATTATTTGTTCCTTAGATCTTCTCTGTGTTGGAGCAGGTTAGGCAATGCCCTATAAATTGCAGCCCTGTCCTATAGAGAGCAGCAGGAGCAGCCCTGTGTTTGTCTTATGGTTGGTGACAGCACAGAAACATGTGGTCATGCAGCGGCCAATGCCGAGCCCAGAGCAGGCGATCAACATTGTCAGACTAGCAGCAGTGCTGGCACTGGAGAGCAACTCTACAATTCTCTGCAGAAAGCCCCACTTTAAAGAGGAAGAGACAGAGATTTGGTTACAGAGTGAAGGATGAGGAGGATGCATCAGGAAGGGAATGATGCAGGGATGCAAAAACAAGCAGGACAGGCTGTGTGAACTAGGTCTCAAGATGTAGGAGCAGCACCAGAAGAGCACTCAGTCAATGTGTCTGCACGTACCATAACATTAGGGGACTTGTTGTCTTTCAAGGATAGTGTCGGTGGAGAGGTGCAACCTGAGAGATCCCCCCTCTACCTGCAGAGGATGTCAAATTAGTCCTTATTCAGCAAGGAGCAAGAGCATCATCCTGAGGTTAGTGAAGTGCACAGTCATAGTGTTTCCTCTTGATTTAAACATGCTGTTCTGACTTAGTACGTCTGTTTTTCTCAGCCACTTGTTTGTTTTGTATTTCCCTGAATATGTGAAAAAGCTGTGTGTCCATGTGTACCAACGCTGTCATTGATGGTCTGCAGTTTGTTACTATAAACAGTGGCTGTATTCAATCAGGGTTGTTTGAGACAGTGCTCCCATCCCAGCTGACCTGTCAGGAAAAAAGCCTAGTGATGAAGTGGCGCTTGTTGTCTCTTGATGTGATGTTGTTATCCAGGATCAGATGTTGTCCACAGCTCAGCAGATGCTGCAGGATAGTCGCTCCAAGATTGAGCTGATCCGACTGCAGATTGTCAAAGTCACCCAGGCTGGCAGCAGCATCAGCAGCAGCAGCGGTGGAGGCACTGGCACTGGCATTGGTGGTGATAGTAGCAGCAGCCATAATAGCTCCAGTCATGACGGTCAGAAACCTTTCATGTTTTCCACTTAGCGTTAAAAAGTTGCTATTGATTATTTGTTCAATTGTCTAATTGATGCTTTAGCGTACCGTGTCACAAGAACTTTCCAGAGTCTGAGCGGATATCTGCATATCACTGGAACAAAACAGTCAGTCAGTTATTGAGGTTGTATTTTCTTAATTTTCCGTCGGTCAAACAATTGATTAATAGATCGTTTGGAGTACTACATTTATGTATATATTTTGTTACTAATAATAATAAGCAATGTCAAAAAATATCTAATATAAGATCTTGAACAGAGAGCATATAGCATTTGTATTTTATCTCAGAAAGGAACTGATCTGAATCTCAGCTGACTGATCTGATTATTGATTATTTGTTATGCAATGTACATTCCGAGAATGCATTGCTATTCCATATGTGGCTTCATCAGACAAAAGTCTCATTTTGCCATCAAAACAGGTCTATTTTTTCTTTGTGAGATATTAAATATCCCTAAAAGTCATCAAGTGATGCATGTGGCAAGAGGCAGCAAGCTAAATATTGCAATAATAACACAGTATTGTCACTATTGAAAATGAAGCATTGAGGCCTCTTTACTGAAAATGTGTTGGGTTATTACCCAATAAAATGTGATTGTCGGGCAGGAAATTGAGAAAACGTAGAACCTCCACATATGGTAACATAATCACTGAGTCACTGCTATTGATTAACAATACTGTATGTCCCTGCAGATACATTACAGCGATTATATTGTGGTATTAAAATGAATTAAGATATCCAGCAGGAAAACCTTATTTGATCTACCAATCAAACAAACACTAATTTTAAGTCAGGAGCTGCCATTTTCTGTGTTTATACTACTGAAGGTTACAATGTTCCAGTGTTGCCAGTCGCATCTGTGTTCATCGTGTATGTTTCCTGTAAGTGTTACTTTTGCATTATGTCATGTAAAGGCTATAATGCTTTCCTTTCCCTTCAGACTGTAATGGTTCAACCTGTTTTTGACACGCTATGGTTTAGATCAAGTTTCAGTAGAAATGATCAGTATTGGCCTTACAACGCACATTGCCTGCTTCCTGCCAACTGGCATTTTAGTGATTGCTATTCATCTACTCAAACCACAAAGAACAACTGTTGTGACAGCACTAATACCAAGAGGGAATGTCACACTAGTTGCCCCTCAGTTGCTGTTTTATTTGTTGTTTGATTTGTTGATGGCTTCATGTAATTATGATAATCTGTTATCACAAAAAGACACGCTTGTTGAGTTTAGCTCTGACAAGTTTTTAAACTTGCATCGAAGGCGGACAGGCACTGTGTGTTTACTTACTGTGTAGTCTTATGTAACAAAATACCATTTACTCTTACATTTGAGTGCCACACCAATAGACAGTGAATTGCAGTTGTACAGATGTCTTCAATTCATAGAACACAACATCCTTAAGGATCAATAGTAAGATGGTTAAAGGTTAGGGAAAGGAAATATGAGCCAAGGAAAAGAGGAATTGTTTTTTTCATTCATACTTCATACTTCATTCATACACCCTCAGCTGTGGTTTCAATTATTTTATACGTGTTTCACATTTTACCGCTGGTCCATGTTAGAATAGGTCAATTACTCACATTAAGGCTGATCAAGTTTAGACATATGTTGTCTTTTTATAATTGTCTTTTATTATTTTAATGTTGTAAGGCATAAAGAGAAGGAAAGAAAAATGAATATAATTGACAAAAAATCAATATAATTGACAAAAAATCAATATAATTGACAAAAAATCAATATAATTGACAAAATATTTTCTCCATCTTTCTCTGTAATGATTTAAGACACCCAAAAACGTTATGATGTGACTGAGTAAAGATGATCTCAGCTACAGATGAGTGTTCTTCAAGTCCTTTTTGTTACCGTGTGACAATAGCATTCATGTGCTCCCTGTCCAAGTATATATTTTAGTCCATCAGATCGTTATCTTCTTCCAGCCCAAACTGCACTTATTGATAGTCTGTTATCCCTGAGGATCCAGAGCGGCAACAAAAATTACTGGGGCACACCCTTCCTATTTTCATCAAAATCATAACATTTCAAATGTCTTGCTTTCCATCAACATAATCCCCTTGGCAGAGGTAAAAAAATACTGGCCGTGTCACTGATGGAGATGTGGGTTTGGTTTGAGATTACAGAGAGCAGAGCTAAGAATTAAATCTGAAAATTGTTTGTAACATAAGCAAAGCTATGCTATTCACTCTTTAGAAATGGTGTGACTGTTTACACCTCAAAAATGTGAAATGTGGGTTGTCAGGTTTCAGCTTGTCTGGACTAATACTCTTCAGAGAAAGGATTTATACAAAAAATGTTGATTATTCTTTGAAATCCCCTGTATTTTAGTAGAATGCACATACCAAACTACTGTTTCAGGACAAAATATAAAGTGAACCAAAAAATTCAGCCGCCTGGAAGACGTTTTCTCAATGCCTCTGCCTCATTTTGCTGTCCTAGCAACAGGTGAAGATGCTTTTTTTAATTTATTTTTTTATTAAATTTTGCCTCAGAACTTTCACAGAGTATGGTGTCAGATAAATTACATAAATGCCAGGAACATAAAAATGTAATGTTAAGACCTTTGCCTAGAGCCCAGTGACATTTTACAGAGCAGTCTCACTTCAACTTTATAAATATTGATTGCATGGATGAAAAGACTTTCAGTGAGCATCTATAGGTCTCCTGAAAGGAATTCCTTCACAAGGAAATGGATGAAAGCACTTTCATAAGGTCTTCTTTCTCTCCCTCCCTCCCTCTCTTCTTCCCACCCACAGCTTTCTCCCCACTTGCTGTCAGTCCTGTGGATTCTCGTATAGCAGAGTTACAACTCTACATGCAGAGAGAAACAGATGCATTGGTGCGGGCTAAAGATGTGATGGGGCAGCTGGAGGGAATTTCATCACTGGACCAAAAGGCACTGGATGAGGTAGGAAAATATATCTACCTTTTACAACAGGCTTTCAGATGAAAAAAAAAGAGTTGAATTTTAGAATTCAAAAAGTAAAGCCCATAGATGAGTAACTCCTAAAGGCTGGCACCAGAGTTTTAAATTGTTGTGCCATTTGTGTAGCATGTGAACTGAGCATGAAAATCAGCAGTTGATTTACCATTTGTGGCACTGGTTTCCCAACTATGATTTAAAAGAAAAACATGTTTCAGGACCTTGGAGAGTGACAAGAAAGTGCATTGCTTAAAAAATATTTTTTTTAATGAGGACAGTTAACTGTGACACATTCTTAAAAATTCTTTCTGGAGCCAAGAGATCCATTTCAAGTGATTATTGGTGAGGGCTGCAGACACATAGTCACTGCTTAAACTCTATATCTCGGACCTGTTTACCAGTAATATGAAACAACAAAATCTGATAGATGACATTTTCATACCATCAAGGATAAGGTAAACGATCATCTGTGACTCCTTACTCGCGTCTCACATTCATGCTGTGAAAACTGAATGAACGTATATTAGGTTAATTGGCCACTCAGTGGTGATGTAAAACTCCAATATCAGAACGGAGATGAATAGTCATCCACTGGTTCTAGTTTGGACAAGGACGCAACAAATCAATATAGGTTACGATATATTTTAAGCAGTTTGATTTGCACCAAAATTGACATAGATATTCAAAATGTCTAAATGTAAATCTATGTGGTGAAAAACAAATCATGGGTGTGTTTAAATTTACAGCACACACGAATCTTGTAAAGTACCTGTAAAACTTTCCACTGCACAATTTTGACTTTGAATGGACTTGACGAGGCCATCTCAAAAGGACCTTAAGGCCTTTTTAGTGTGCTCCCCAAGGTTTTCACTGTCCTTGCCTAGTGCATCATTTCAGAGCGTTATTTTAGTACCAAGTCTGGCACCAACTGTCGTGACAAATTTGTCCCGCTAGTGCTATGGAAATAGAATAAAAATATAGAAGTGCAGAAAAGACGCAGAGTGTCATATCTGAGACGCTCAATACATTTAATTAGTAAGTTGAATAATTGATTACTTGTTTCATCAATACCTTTAATGTTGTTATTACTGTGCCTCTCCTCGTCTCCAAAGAGCCATAAATGGAGTGAATGTCAGTGAACTTCACAAACAACACAAGAAGTGAATGCATGTTTTAAAATACTGTTTTAACATGTTGCTGTATTGAAACATTTTCTATCAGGCTCAGTCCCGGATGCAGGAGTCCTCCCAGAAGCTGGATCTTCTGCAGCTGTCTCTACAGAAAAGCCTGAAAGAAAAGAGCCAGAAGTCCATCTGGCAGTCTGCAGGGGTCGTCAACCCATCAGCCAGTCCCTCCTCTCCCCAAAACCCTGGACTTGACAGTTCACTGGCCACCTCCCCATCTATCTTCCCTTTCAAACCTGCTTCATTAACGGGTATCAGTTATTAATGTTTGCTTGCACTCAGCGTATTCTGTTTGTGAAACCAAAATCAATCAATGTTTTCCCTGTGTGTTTGTGGATGTAATGTTCCAGGCAAACTAGAGGTCAGCCTACTTGGTTGTGAGGATTTATTGAAACCTCCGGTTGATGCAGATCAGGTAACCCATCTGACTTCTACTGAGGACATTTCATCAGTTCACACTGCTGACAGGCTGGATGGATCTTCCAGTAAGAGACATTTTAATGCCTTTTGTTTTTTCTTTATACTGTTTAAATTTGTGTGCCAACTGTATTGCTTATTGATGATTTAGAAGGGAAAGTTTTTTTGATCACTTCAGGGAAATTAGATTCCTACAAACAGCAAGGAGTAACAACATGAACAGTAACTGTAAAAAGTAAAACAGTGACACTGCAAATGGAATTACTTCTCTCGCAGAGATGTTTTCATTTTTGGGGACGTTGTTATAGATGCTTTTGTTCTTTGCAGAGTGATTTGTATTTGTATTTGCGCTTACAGTGGAGGTTAGTGCTGTCCTAAGGCTGGACAGCAGAGTGGTCGGGCGAACACGTTGGGGATCTGTCAGCAAACTGACCTGGGACCAAAGCTTCTGCATTCAGCTGGAGAGGGTGAGACAACCAACAGTCACACAGACTGAACAGTCGACATCTTACAGTATGTGCCTCTCTTTACAGACTTGATTATCCTTCTAGACATCTTTGTATCAAAATACTACTCAACACATAAATGCAGCAAACGTCCAAGGACTATCACAATTCATCAACTATAAGCAACTACTAAATAGAAAAATAAAATTAAAAAAAGCATTCAATTGAAAAAAAACGTAATCGACTCTTCAGCAAAATTAGCAGTGCAATTGGTGGTATTGTGTCATGATGTTGTCTTGCCAAGTATTAGATAAAGAAGAATTCTACAATATAGTGAAGGGTGAAGGCACTATAGATTAGGGTCAGAGGACGATAAGTCTAGAAGCAGCACAAAGCAAACTGCGAAAAGGAGCTTAAATTTCACAACAGTACAACCTCAATAAAGGAGGATTCAATACAAAACAAAGGTCTGATTGATGCAAAGGACACTAAAAAGTATAATATGATGAAAATATGCACGTTCTTTCGATCTTGGAACACCATAGGCTAGCCTACTTCTAGTAGTAGACTGCTTATCCAAACAGATGAATCAAATTGGCTTAATTCTGATGATTTATCAGTAAAATTAGCATTATTTTTATTATTCAGGATTGGCAACTGGTCATTGTAGTTTCACATGGTCTCTCTCAGATTAATAAATGGAGTGATTGGCTCAGAGTACATACATGTACAAATTGATTAATCAATCAATAATCAAAATAATGAGTGGAATAATTGATTGTCAAAATAATCAGTGGTGTCAGAATTACTTTTACATATATGGGTCAGCAAACATTCAACAATTTTTGTATTTTATATTGAATTCCTGTGTTTTCCAAGAGTAGAAACACAGAAATCTCAAGAATCAGCAATCTGCTTTGGGATTGTCAGTGTTGGATGTTTTCTGCTTCTTCCGGTCACGATTGAAGTTCAGTGTGAAATACTAAACTTTGGCCCCCTCATGTGGGCAAGTAAATAATCCCAAAATCTCTTTTGAGGGAACGTGGAAGAAACTGGGGGAATAACCACACATGAGGGATCATGACTGGAACAGTGTTGGCTGAGCTGCTTGAGTTTGTACCTTTAATGTAATTGTTTTTACACCCGATTTTGTATTTTGCATTACTGCTCCAGATAAAAGATTGTACTTTATTGTAGTTCTTGATTGCTTAAAATCTCTAATCTTAGTAGTACCCTCAGCACTTATTATGGTTTTTTTGAAATGTGTACTGAGAGAGGCTGGAAAATTGGTATGAGGCTGAAATGTCACATTTGTCACAACAACCTCGCCCCCCGCCCTCCAACCATCATTTAAACTCCCATTACTATAGGCCAGCATGCAATTTTTTAGTTTGTGCCATTCCTTCCCACTTTCAATCAGTACCTCCTGGGATTTCAGTTTGTATATGAAGAACTTGGTCTTAATGGAATTGATACAAGCCAGCATCAGCAGCTTACAGAAAGTAGTAACCATGTATATGCTGACACACATATTCTACAATGCAAGTGCAAGGGCATCCTGCAGGACAGCGCATTTACTTTGACTTGTGTTCAGTTCAACACAATCAAGTTTCATGAATGTGCTTCAAATGAATGTCATGATTTAATGATGAATATGCATTGTGCAAATTAAGAAAACATTTTATGACTGGAGGAAACAAATAACGGAAGTTGAATGAAATAACAGTAACAATATAGTTTTTCATTTATTAAACAATTGCCTTTTTGAATTAGGCTTGAATAAAGCAGCAATTATTTTCATTGTTGAATTGTCGTATAAACCTCAAGGAT
Source organism: Brotula barbata (assembly GCA_900303265.1). Lineage (NCBI taxonomy): Eukaryota > Metazoa > Chordata > Actinopteri > Ophidiiformes > Ophidiidae > Brotula > Brotula barbata. The sequence continues at coordinate 25,865 of OMNV01009359.1, read as the reverse complement.
TTAATGATATTTAAAACTGACGCATTTTAACCAGAGGAGCACCGTAGCCACAGTGGCCGACAAAGTACAAAAGGCAGAAAACATACAGCTGAGCTGAACTCCGTTCATTCCTACTTCTCTGTTATTATGATGTCTGTCTGAATCACTGACAGTCTCGAGAGCTGGAGGTTGGGATTTTCTGCCAAGACCAAATGACGATGTGTGCTGTCAAGTTCTTGCGGCTGGAGGAGTTGATGGACAACTCCAACCTGACTCAGGGTTTAAGTCTGGAACCACAGGGTGTCCTCTTTGCTAAGGTACAAACTCTTACACCTCTGATAATATGCTGTCGTTTGTGCAAAAGCCTAGGAGTGATGAATGTGTAAGGAATCAATCTGGATCCAGATGCTCTCTTTGTGGATTAGTTATGCTTTTATTTGCTTTTATTCATCGAGACGGTGCTCCTGTCTCAATGAAATAACACATGAGTTTTGCTTATTCTCAAATCTCATAACAAATGGAAAATTATTGAAACTTTTAATTTGATTATTCATTTGATCTTAATAAATGACATGAAAATATACACTAGTGCTTGCAAATGTGAAACAAACTGATTAAAACTTTCTTTGTTTTAAATTTGCAAGTGCTAGTGTGCAAGTCTTATTTTCACTTAAATTGACTTTATCTTCATATAGTTTGACACATCTAAACACAAGCACAGCTATGCTAGTGTCTACTTCCTATAAAGATTTGATTTTAAATTTTTTGGGGGCAGAAATTATTCAGTTGACTTGGAAATTACAGAGAAACTGTTGGTCACCTAAAATGCAAATTACATGATACATGAAGCTGCAGGCATTCGATATTATTGATTACTGGAAGGAAAATCTTTATCATGTTCCGTCATGCGATTCTGCAGGAAATGGTTGGATCCCATTCCAATAGGATTGATGAGTTAAATTTTTTTCTTTCATTGTTCGGAGTTGAATTTAAAATTAAATTAATACATTATTCAACTCCGTTCTCTTTTAGTTTTCCCATCATTAAATGAGAAAAGGCACTGCATGAGTAACTTAAAAAGCTACTAGCTGGCTGCATACTAATTGACTGGTGCCAAAGTATTCATAGTAAATTATTATTTAAAATCTTTAAATGGATAACGTGCAGGAACTTCAACAGTCGGCTTCTTCACTAGGTTTCCTCTGCTCTCTCTTTTGCTCCCTCTCTCGATTTCTCAGATCAGTTTTATTGACACTGTCATCGAGCGGCAGCCTAAACTGAGACGTCAGCGATGTATCTTCACTAAAGAGAGAGGTAGAAGAGTGACATGCATTCAAACTTGACTTCTGTTTCTATTGTGAAAGCAGGTGATGTGAAATATGCTGGTGTCTGAATCTGTCAGCCAGTCTACCTGTAGTTGATGGATTTATCCAGGGTCTCTTTCTTTTATCTCCCCAGGGAAGAACTTTCTCCGAGCAGCCCAGATGAACATGAATTTTGCCACATGGGGTCATCTGATGATGAGCATATTGCCACGCTACAGTTCTTTCACCACATTCAGTTCGTCCATCTCTACTCCCCCTGACCTGGCTGCCAAAAACAACCCCTCTCCTAGTGAGAAGGAATCTCAAGCCACCAATCCACTGCCAAGGTAGAGAATACAACAATGCAAACAAAGTTATACCAAATAAAAAAGATGTGATGTGACATGACACCATCTAATACAACATACCAGTACATTCTAATTAGGGAGAAACATTTTTTCTAATGTAATTTAACATATATTTAACTTTTTCCCTCAGTGATGTTCCAGTGATCAGACTGAACATCACCGAAGACAAGCCGTCTCTAACCAGCCTTGACCAAGGAGACAACGCTTCCACCATCATCTCAGCCTCACATAAAACACTATCTATGCCTACCCTGCAAGAAAAACAGGTGAGAGGTTTAAAAAAGTGTCATAAACGTGCCATTAATGACAGCTATTAATTTTTACTTCCTTTAGAGTAAAATCCAGTTCTGTCTCAAAGTAGCCAAAGTTAATTTCTAATAAACTTGGTCCTCAGCGTAACAAGCAATATAATAAGAACCCTAACTGAATATAAATGATGTTGAATAACCTTAACCTTTGTAACTCAAACTAAAGCCATTCCCTAGCTATTAGACGTTATTGTGGTTTGGTTTCATTTCAATGCCTGGAGATCAACAATAGTTTTATTAGTTGTTTTAAAATTACAAGAAAAGTGGAGTTTTCAAAACTTTGTCTCTCTTTACAGTTGTCTACCAGCGACGCAACAGATGGAAAGGAAGATTCACCTGTACCTGCTCTAAAGTACATGTTCGATTACACACACACACACATATGCTGTTGATAACCATATGTTTATAGCACCATTACCAGCTTTTCTCCTGTTAATTGGTCAAACGCTGATGATGATGCATATTTTTACATATTTAGTTCTTCAGCCTTGTAGTATTACTGTTAAGAAATAAAGATTTCACAATCCAAAAGGCCTTGTTGACTTGTAAAAATCAAACACAGAAACCATTTCATATACTGTGTAATCAAAGAACTGACATGGATTTTCTTCTTCTTTTCTTTTAATAAGGATGCAAATGGAAGATATCAGATATATTTCAGTTCTAGGCAGGGGCCATTTTGGAAAGGTAAGTAGTTCTTTTTAATCAGGATGCTCTTTCAGGTGTTTTTGTTGTCGTCACAGTTTGTTTCTGATTTTCTGTCCAGGTATTGCTGGCTGAGTTCAAAAAGACGGGAAAGTTGTATGCCATCAAAGCCTTGAAGAAAAGAGACATCGTGACACGTGATGAAGTCGACAGGTAGATACAATAGACCTATTTTGAAATGTCATGGATTCTGGTAATATGGTTGTACAGAGCCTTATGAATGTATTATGAGCACAGAGTTGGGTACAAATGGTCGTGACAGGAATGAGTGAGTGTTCATATGTAGACATTTAACTTTAAATCAAGTGCTGCAGCTTGACTATCTGGAGTGCTGTCTCCGGTGCTGAACACAATGACACAAATAAACGCTGTCCCAGGGGGCTATTTATATAAGCATAGATACGTGTATCAGGTAACACGAAACGTGCCTGAATGTGAGAATTGTGCACAGTTTGATTTAGGGGCACATCGTGTCCCTGATCGTGACTTGGAAACATTCCAAAGGAGATTTATTTCAGGTCCTACTCAGGTACTGTGTATCCATCTATCGATCTGTTCTACATACCCACTCATCCAGTGCATGGTCACGGTCACTAAATGTTGCATAATATCTATATGGCTGTCCTATTTGCCAAATGAAGAAATTACAGATAATGAGTGTGAATGAACTGTGAATATTCTCTCTGCAGTCTTATGAGTGAAAAGAGGATCTTTGAGATGATCAATGCATCCAGACATCCTTTCCTAGTGAACCTGCACGGCTGCTTTCAGACCAGCGACCACGTCTGTTTTGTCATGGAATATTTACCAGGCGGTGACCTCATGATCCACATCCACAACAACGTCTTCTCTGAGGCCCAGACCAGGTCAGTGCCAATTTACTCACCAGAAAAGTTATTCCTTGAAGTCAGTTAAAATCGAATAAGTGGGTGTATACCTTTCCTGTATTTTAATCTATTACCTGAAATCTATTGTACAGGTTTTATTCTGCGTGTGTCGTGCTGGGTTTAGAATTCCTGCATTTGAATAAAATCATTTATCGGTAAGTTTTATCTGCCTGAAAAGCGATTTTATGTCGGTACAAATCCCCCGTTCCTGTATATTCTAAGCGTAGTAACAAAAATACCAAATGTTACACAGGGATTTGAAGTTGGACAACCTGCTGATGGATGCAGATGGATATGTAAAAATCACAGACTTTGGACTTTGTAAAGAAGGTGCTGATACTTTTTATTTGCTGAGGATGACATATTTGCCATTATAAGAATAGATTATTTGTGGAATCACTACACTTGTCAGTCTGACTCTTGTCATTTGATTTCCGTATGATTTTGGCAGGGATGGGCCATGGAGATCGGACGTCTACTTTCTGTGGGACCCCTGAGTTTTTGGCTCCTGAGGTCCTAACAGATGATAATTACACATGCGCAGTGGACTGGTGGGGGATGGGCATCCTCATTTATGAGATGCTTGTGGGAGAGGTTAGACATTTCAACAACAACAAAAAAATGTGTACCAATATTTGATTAGTGTATGCTTTCCATTTCCACCTGCACTATCATAACACTGAATCTGCCTCACTTGCTGTTTAGTCTCCATTCCCTGGTGAGGATGAAGAGGAGGTGTTTGACAGCATTGTGAACGATGACGTGCAGTATCCAGGCTGTCTGCCTGCAGACGCCGTTTCCATTATCCAGAAGGTAATGACCTCCAGCCACACTTAACTCTAACTGCTCTATGAGACATGAGCTGCATAAAATATGAGGGACCTACAGTATATGCTTTTCACAAAGTATTGTGATGAAATGTTTCCAGGGCAAAATCATTTATTGGTTTCCACTAGTAAATCTATAAATCTTTCCTCTTAAATAGGTTTAAATTTACAAACATTTTCCTGCAGTTTATATGACATATCATCATATCTGCTTGTTGTAATCCAGGGTTGAAGCTACAATATGCACATACTATACTTGCGTCCTTCATATATATTCTACCATAAATCAGGATAGTATGTTTGGATTTTTGCAAAATGTGGGTTCTGGAATAGACAGAAAGATTTTGGGTTGAAAAGATTAAGTTTTGACAAAGCAAAAGACTGCAGTGTAGACTGATTAATTAAACTCTTGGTTCCAGAATGTATAACGTTTTGTTTTTTTTAACATTTATCAGTAACATTTTAGATGTAGTTGTACTACAATTATAATTCTAAATAAATTATGATCTGTAATTAGTTTTAAAATTGAAAATAATACAGAAAAAGCAGGAACCTGGGCACAGAGTTTCTGTTTGGTTCGAGCTACTAATTACAGACATCAGACAGCACAAAGGAATATGATAAATTCTCTGAATAAGTCATGAAATTGTATTTAAAAAACTGGAAAACAGCATGAAGGCATTTTTTATCTTCCCTCTACAGCTGCTGAAGAAGAATCCAGTGAAACGTCTTGGAGCAGGAGAGAGGGACGCAAACGAGTTGAAAGGAGAAAAATTCTACGAGGTCAATCACTTCCCTCACTTTTAGTTTAGGAGTTTTTCTTCATTCTGGAAATAAATCGAGTGCTCTTTGTCACCCTTGGGGGCACTCTGTAATTTATGTTTTCGTTAAAGCTTTAGGAATGAAAATGCGCATTAATCTGAAATTGTCTCAAATTTGTGATTAAAGTATTTATTGTTATTGATTAGGTTTTCACTGAACCTGAAAATATAAATTAAATGAATTGAAAACTTTAATATTCCCCATATGTGAACCTTTGTCCTGCAGACCATCGACTGGGATGCCCTGTTGGCCAAAAAATTAAAACCACCCTTTTTGCCATCAATCAAAGAGTCCTCGGACGTCAGCAACTTTGACAGTGATTTCACTCGACTGCAGCCAATCCTGTCGCCCCCATCCAAACCTTTCAGCCTCTCAGCTGAGCAACAGGAAGCCTTCGACGACTTTGACTTCTGCGCCCTGCATGGTTGAAGGCTGGGCTGAGGGACTAAACACACCAGGTTTGGATATTACACCCTGTCACCAGCCAAACACCGTTTTTTTTTCAGTGGGTAAAAAGGTGGAGGTCCTCTTTTTTACCAGATGACATGCCAGAAACTCAAACTTCTTCAAGCCCAAGAACCACTTAATAAATTGCTGCGATCAAGAATCCAATACAACATATTGTGGCCACTATGTAATTTAGTTTCCTGCCTTCGTCTCAACCAAAACGGAAAGTTTTGCTGTTAACTAATTTTGAAGCAGGTCACTGCATACCATACGTACCCATGGCTGAATACGCTGACTGTTCTTACCTTCATCCAAGTAACAGCAAACTGTCATCCATCCAACCAGACATCGCCTTTTTGTTAGTAAGTAAATGCAATTGACCGTTATTGACATATACAATAGTACCAGACCCTGTGCCATCATATAAATATATATGAAAGAGTTGAAGGATGATGGAGACAGAATATTTGGAGTTCTTAACAAGATTACCTCTTTTTATCATTTTATCCCTACATGTAGTATAATTTTAACATGTTGATTAACTGGCTACAAAGACATAAGTAGGGCTGGACCCTGCATCATATAATAATACAATGGCCCTGCAGTACATCTCTTAGCATGTTTAATTATTAAAGAGACTGGGTTTGTTATTGATCAAACTCAATTTTCATTTTTGAGGTACGCATTATATATCCTCATGAGTGTGTCTAGGTCGGTCGTCATGGTTTAGAGATTTAGAGAGGTTTCAGTATTGAAAATGATAGGCAGCCATACTGTTTTCTTAGTTACCATACTTTACCTTGTCAGACCTCAGCTGAGGCCTCGTATGACTCAGTTAAAACTCGCCTTTGCAGTTGTAGGTGGTGCATCATTTGTAAACACTGCAGTATTATGTAATGCGGTCATACCACACACTAGTGCTGACAAAAGGATACAGAGCACATTATTTGTTCAACAAAAGTACATTATGACCTCAAAAAAGGCCATTTGGTTTCCTAAATGCCTCTGATACACCCATTAAGAAAATATCCTAGTAATTTGAGCTTAAGCAAAACAATGTTTGTTGTGGGGCCATTGTACTGAATTATAAGATGCTTCCATTATTTTGGGGACCAGCATTGAAACAGAGATCACTGAGGAAGCTTGTTGTCTCCACCAGAACAAAAGGATTAAGAGATGACCTGCAAGCTAATTCACCTGAAGACTCATTTAAGGACATGGTGGAAATGTAGTTTTCATTCTTCCAACAAAGCAGTGTCTTTTATGAGGAGACAGCCACCCTCCGAGCATCCTGTGGGCTGGAGAACGACTGAATTTGCGCTGTGGCCTTTGCTTTGTTTGTTTAAATGTTCATTCTGCAGAGATTCAGTATGTGCTGCCGTTTCTATGCATCACTGTGAGAGGCTTTTCCCACTGCCTTGACCAAACAAATGAAAGAATCATTGAACCCGATTTATGATTAGAGGCCTTCGTTGTTCATTACTTCAGTGTTATAAATGTATTCGTCCATTCATTCCCTTATAGCAATTGAAGTGTGCACACATCAGTCTACTGACCAACTGTTTTAGAAGTGCATGGCACTGTGGTGAACTTGTGCACTAGAAATCATGTTATCGCTAGCAGTGTAAAAGAAGCCATAGAGAATCCAATATAGCCATACTAGAAAAAAAAGTACTTTAAAAGCTGTCATATCATAACATGTCATTTTCAGCTTTAATGATGTCAGTGCAATAAGAGACTGTAAAAGTGGAGGAGCAGGACTGAATCTTGAAGTCGAACTTCCTGTTTTTGATGTAGCACCTTACAGCCATCCCCAAATGCTGAGATTTCCTCCCAGCTCATTACCGCCAACAAGGATGTTGTCTTGTCTGTTATTAGCTGAATATTTAAAAATAACAATGCACGTTTCAATGAAATGCTGGAAAGTTAAACCATTAGATAGGGACGCATTTCACATCTTGGATTATACCCGATGAACCACAGGTTTTTATCAGAGATTTGTTCCAGTGACGGGTATGCAATCTTTACCAATTGTGGTATTTCATTACATGTTATTATATTAATATTCTATGTTATTCACTGTTTTGTGTGCTATACTGTCTTCCTATAAGTTGTTGCCAAATTCTTGTGGTTGTGGTTTACTTATCAAGTGCATTGCAGTTTTTCTGCAAAGTTTTAAAGAGAATGTAAATCTAACTATAAAATATCCTAGACAGGTCAGCATGACTGTCAAGTCAGGGTCCAGGTGCAGTTTGAACATTTGAGTGTAGTTTCACTACAATAACAATGATATGGAAGGAAATGCCGTAATATAATGGTGCTGTAACAAGACCAGGAAGTTTACTTTTCACGTAGTACATTATTCTTTAAACCAAACAATTGCAAGCTTCGGTCTCTTTAATGGCCAGTTTTAGTCATCATGGACATGGCCAAGTGTCCTTGAACAACACTGTAAGCTGCTCTTTATGAGGATGAGCTAAATTAGTCCAATACAATAGTTAAGCCAAATGGTTGATTTAGCTGCTGTAGCACTTTAAGTTATTGCTGCTGAATATCATATGACTAATGTCTCAATAATGTATGTATGTGAAGCGTTCTGACTAGGAATGTCTGTATAGATGTATTCTATATTAATGCATATCATCAGTGTATTAATGTATCCTTGTTGACAATAAATACAAAATAACAAATACAGTAAGAAAATGAACATTTTGTAAACTATGTGGACCTTGATTTCTCAGTTACCGCACTTCACAGATATCAAAATATACAAAAAAAACAAAGGCACCGATCATGTACCACACAGCGCTTTAACCTATCAAACATATGTAAAGGCCATTGGTGTTGCAGTTTTGTCATCGTTCTCTCACCAGGCAACAAAAACGGAAAGAAGTGATAACACCTGAGTATAACCACACCTATGCTTTAGTGCAGAAAAGAAAAGCACTGATTACTCTGAATTGATGATATCCAGGACTATACATTCAATATACATGCGTGGATACTGCAGCCAGCAATGGGTCTGCAGAGAGTGGAAAATTAGTCCAAAAGGGCAGAGTAAATATTTAAGAATTATCTATAAATCTGCGGGTATGTTTCCATAAACCAGCCATTATCAGCTGGTATGATCCTTTGTGAGGACAGGCCATAATGTGTCCAAAGCAGAACAGAGAACTGAAAACAGTGAAAGGAGTGCTTTTGAGTTTCGTATCATTGCAAACTGAATCCCTTAAATATGCCACCTTTGGCTCTGGGCACTAATGATGGGTATTTGTCAGTATTTTCATCCATCTTATACAATAAATGATAAATAAACTGATTAATTGAAATAATAATCCTTAGACTGAATGATAGTTTCATTTGCTGCGGCCTTCAGACCTTTACCTTGATCGGACTGTGTCTGTTGGTCATTTGGCTTAGACGCCAACATTTTGTCTGGCTAGACAGGATTTTGGTTGTTCCTCTGGTAGACCTGCTCCCATGTCACTGTCCTGCAGATGCAGAAGAAGTCCCACAGATTGCAGAGGATTCCCCGATCGAATGGGTTCTCCTCATCCTCGCAGTTCTTTAGGTACGAGATCCTGTGTCGGGACATGAACTCCCAGGTGGTGCAGTTGATGGAGACCAAGTAGAGGTGACAGCACAACAATATTACCACCACAATGGAGAACACACCAACAATAGCCAGCACCACCAGGAGAAATCCGTTCACTTTAAACCACAGGGTCCACGTGACACTGGACGAAATGCCTGACCTGAAGAGAAATAAAATACTGGTTAAAGCAAGTAAGCCATGACTACAACAACATATTAGGGCCATGTTTTATTTTTATTATTTTTATTTTACCACAGCTGTGGGGAGGGGTATATTTCTGAGACAAGAGTCACCTATTTATGAGAAAATAACTCAGAATTTCTAAGAAACGTCTTCAAACTTGTTATCTGAGAAATCTGCATCGCTTACGCTACACATGTAATGTGGGATCAATTAACAGCGTAAAATTAAGGTAAAGTTGAGATGAAGCGTACAACAAACGCCATCATCTCATCCAAATCGTGAATAGACCAAGTTGACAGGAACATCTCTTCAGAGTTCACATGCCTATGATAATATGGCAAATCTGGACAAAGCAGCATAATTCCTTATGAATAAATCCACTTTCAAATTATTATTAAGATGTCATCTTTGGTGTCCATGCGCCTGAGTTTGCCAGTTGCATCTGATTCCCCAGCTCCAGGCCATTTATGAGCCTTGATATGCCATCGTACAGGAGTCCCCTTGTCACATTTTCATTCAGTTGCAGGTTAAAGTTTTAATTGTAGATCAAGCCTAGTGAAAACGCACATAAAATAGTATATCACATAGCTTCATAGCTTATTTTCGGCATACAAAATTGAACTGGGAATGCATATTGGCACTAAGTGGACTTGATAAAAAAATTTTATATCAATTTTTTTTTCTGATTCTGGTTTGATGAGACATACAGAGCAATGTGAAGAGCCCAGAGCAGAGCGAGCAGCTGGACCAGCAGGTAGACAATGAACCAGCGGTGGTTCCTCTCTCCCACACAGTTCTCTATCCAGGGACAGTGATGGTCATAACGACGCACGCAGTGTTTACATGTTTGACAGTGTCTCGATCTCATTGGCTGCTACTTGACAAACACAGACAGTGAGAGAGAGGCAGAGAGATCAGAGTGTGATTAGATAAGACCTTCACCCAGCAGTTCTATTACCTAAAAAGGAAAATGTTTTTTTTTCTTTTTCAAGATTCATCTTTAACCTGGATTGATTTTTGCATCACCAATCTTGGAAAATGTCAGTTATCACAGATGTACCATTTGTACAGTCTTGAGGTAGATATTCAAGTACTTGGGATACTTTAGGTTAATTCTAGTGAGATTAATCACTTAATTATCAAGCTTAATCAAATGTCAATGACTTAAGTATGGAAAGTGGATACCTAGCACTACAAATAGGTTCACACAAACACAATATTTGACATAAGAATGGAAATGTATACATTCAAGTGTAGTGATCACATGAAGTTTTAGGCATTTAGTTAGTAAAAATACATATATTTTACAAATCAAATCTTGTACATTGTTTTCCTCTGGCAGCACATTTTGGAACCTGAAGAAGATTTTTGCAAAAAAAGAATAAATACCAATGTGTACAAATGTAAAAAAAATATATATATTGACGTGATCTTTTGAACAGCTAAGAGAGGTAAAATTAATATAAACGTATAATCTTGTCGTGGTTATTGGCTGTAATCTGGTAGCAGCTCTTTACCTGCATCAGACAGTATCCACAGCGCCGCAGCCGAGGGGTCGAGGACTGAGGAATCATCTTTTCCATTTCCTCACTCGAACCCTGAACACCCTGCACAACAAACACTGATGTACGTCACCATTAACCACACACAAATAAATACACTGTGCTGTGTTTTTGACCTTGAATTGCTGGGCCATGTGAATGTCAATGCACATTTTAACCAAAAAAGTGAAAGGTTATCATTATCAAGTAACTAACAACATAATTAAGTACATCTACTCAAGTATTCTACTTCTTACCATGTCAGTGTCGGTGAGAACGAAGCCAGGATCCATTAAAGAAACTAGAAAGTATAACAACACCGACAGCACGACCAGCAGGAAGAAAAGAATAGGCTGCTGCAGCTCTCCTCTCTCCTCACACCTACGCAAATCTGCACACACATACAGAGAGACAGAGAGATGTGCACTTCACCAGTACTTTGAGGAATCTACAAACTGTGTTTAAGATCCATCACAACAACCCCAGAACACCCCAAACAGCAGAACATTGAACACAACAGTATGAATAATATGTTGATATCCTCCATATAGCAAAAGCTCCATCACATGAGGTCCTCAAACTATCAGACAGAGACCCTGAAAATTATCGGAGTCGTAGAATAGTCATGTCCAAATGTTTTTGATTTTGCAAATCACACTTAAATAAGTAAATGACCATCAGTTGTTATTGTGGGGTAAAGCTTTAATTGAACACTTTAACCTCTTAAACACTGGTAAATTAATTGCCAACTGTGTACAATTTAAAGCTTACATTCACAGTAATTTTACTTGTAGTTCAGTATTCGACTGTCCTCGTCCCTGTATCGAGATTTTGTCCTAGACTGGATGACTTACCGGTGTTATGCAGGAAAAGTATGAGAGTTGTGGCCCAAGTGAGCACGGTATGGGTAGCCCGGACCAGAAAGCCGCTTCTAAACATGTTCTGCAGCATTTTAACACCGAGATTACGTTTTACTGCACACAGCTAGCTAGCTAAACGTTAGCTTCGTTCGTTGTACACAATATAGCTTTTCATTGTGAGTGGTTAGCGTTGCCGAAATACAACCCAGTACACCATCATTTAACTATTTAATATACTAGAAAAACACGCTCACTGTGTATAAGTTACGTAGCGACAAAAGCACGCATTTTAAGTGCTTTTCCGCCTTTTATGTGTCAGCGGTAGCATTTTTATGAAGCTTCTACTTCCTTGTTATGATACGGGGCATCGCGTAGGACAAAATAGACACTGGGTTTTTTGACTGCAAAAATGTGCACTGATCCCAGACGGGTTGAACCGAGGGCAACACCACTTGTTTTTTGAGAGTCGTTGGAGCCATCTGAGGCCAAGTGTAAACGACATCAGACATTTTACAACTGCTCACATTTGGCAACCCCAACGACGGTCGACGGTTGCCAAGAGAGACAATGAGCCAAGTGGTACAGATGGCCGTGAAAGTGACCCCACAGGGGTTAAATTCCCAGGACTCCCCATCAGTCAGTTAGAAGTGAGAGACGAAACATCTTCAAGAATCCTCTACCAAGTCCAGTTGCCCTTGATTAAACCCTTCTCGGTTAAGCATGACTAATGGCCTTCACTGACAGCAAACAGACTGAATTTCATAAACTTCCATAAGCAAACTCAAATACAGACATTCCGATATATGTACACAAACAAATTTATTCTACAACATTTTGGTTAATCGTTCAAAATAAAAATCCACAAACTCCAACACAGTGTAAACCACAGTCACACATTCCGTTGTGTGATGCCATCGTAAGAACTTCAAGTCCCATCCTCCCGCAGTACTCGGGTCCTTTGGATAATGGTGTCTGCCTTACTGCCTGATTGGAATGTACAGGTAAGCTTGTCACCAACAATTAAGTTTGTGAAGTCATATTTGTATGTTGATTGTCATGTCCCTCATTTTATATCATTCCTTAACGTGGGCTTGGCCACCCTCTCCATATTCAGAGACGATAAAACGGATTCTTGTGCATGTGTTCGTAAAGTTCACGGTGTGACGTCCATTGTTGGAATTATGTGTGGGTGTGTGTGGAAAATATCCTTTTAATCCCATTAGTCCAGGGAAAGGACATCAACTCGGTTACAGTCAGTGCTCTTGTCTTTAATAATATTTTTATTCAGCACTCCCTGAGGAAGTAATAATTTGATCGTCAATAAGACCTTAAATATTAAGACATTCTCACACACTGCACTGTTTAGGAAAGGCACATTTCACAAATCGAACCTGACAAAAGCGGCAGACTGCAATAGGGAAGAGAGGATACTGCAATTGAAACGGTGATATGAAAATGTGCAATTCTTAAATTACGAAAAGTGAGAAAATAATCAGTTAATCAAACGTCAGGATGCATTGCATGTATAAGAGGAAAGGAATGCCTCTGCGCTTTATTCACGCAATACTTTGTCCAGTATAAAACAATTACGATGTACAAATAGTGTGTAATGTTAACAATAGAAAATGTTTTCATTTTGAACTTTACTGTGTATTGTCGAAATATATATTGAAAATAAGTTTGGTAATCGCAGTGAGTGAGACAAAGCAGTCAGGTGATATTTTATGATCAGATCAAGCTAAAATCACAATATAATTTAGATATATCGCAGTATGATTTGCCAAAAGTGTGTCTAGTACCAAGCACGCGGTCTAACTCGAGGTGAACTGCCAAAGTTCACCAAAAGATGGCGACATTGTACCAGTGAAAACCCTTTTGTATTTATTTGAAAAGAAAAAAGACCTCCGTGCTTTAAGTTATTGCTCATGTGCCATCGTTAATATAAATTCTTTGTTTGAAGAAATGCTTACTGATTTACAAAAAACAAAACAATGTAAATCGTTGGAACTAATATAATTGAAGTCAAAGTCAAAACAAAGTACATTCTGGGATTAAACTCTTCACTCTACTCGCAGTCCTAAGAACGACGCATGTCTCCCGTGTGCTGCACGAACATCATAGTTCAGTGTGAACTGAACATTTAAATTTTGCGTGAGTCAAAGCGTTTAATACTACTGGGAACTCGTAGTACTTGCCCAAGCAAATAGTAAAATATTTAAATATGCCTGCTGTCCTTGGTCCTCAGTAGTGTTTTACATGCTGTTTTTCCTGTGACCGATACCAATGGCTTTTGTAAAGTCATTTACTGTTCCTCTCCATCCTATTTTAACAAGACTGTAGTATAGAACTCACATTTGATTAATTGTAGACTCACCTGTTCCCCACTTCTATACCTGATTGTGGATGCCATAAATGCAACATTTAAGTGGAACCCTCATTCCCTTTAGTTCAATAATTTATAAATCAACCTTTTCATTCTCACAGGAATAGTTATAAAATCATAGGAATTTACAGACACTTAATGGTAGAGAAAAAGTGAAAATCTGACAATACACAGCAGTGCTTTTTTATTATGTTTGCGTTGGCTTGTTGTAGCTTTGACTCATAATCCATTTGTTGGGGTAAAATAGAATTCTGGACCTGAAAATGATTTTATTCCGAGGAAAAGAGGACACCACAGCCAGTGTATGAATTTGCATTTATTTGCATCAAAGTGGTCCATTAAAACAATACTAAAATATTTTGGTACAAATAAAATATTTGCAACATCTGTATTAATGACATTCAGAGAGCCCGCATTAATTAAAGTGCATTAAGATATTCATCTTTTCCAAGCCCTTCTTTCCAAAGTACAAATTACATGATAACAGCACATGGCTTCTCATAATTTAGAAACTACCCCTAAACCTGAGGTGAACATTAAGTATTTATACTGTGAAGGGCAAAAAAATCTCAAACTACTTAGTTTGACATTCTGAAGCTGGCTTGCACCAACAAAAAAACTAAGGAGTTCCCAAAGTATTTTAGGTTGCTTCAACTAAACAGACTCACGGCTTCATTATTCTCCAACATCCAGTAATGTGTAAGATGCCAGAAACTTTAAGTGAAGGCTAGTCTTTTGATAAATTATAATATTCTACCTCTGCTTTTCATTTTTTCACCCTGAATGCGTTTAAGTTATCAGACATTTTGTTACTCTAAACCGACACAATGCCGCCACCCTCAGATAATAAATACAGGATGGATGAAAATAAATACATGAAGCATAGAAAACTGTCATCAATTCTTTCATTCATAGTCACTCATTCATTCATTCATTCATAGGAAGGAGGGCAGCCCCAACCTCATGTGCAAATCCTTCAATTTAAGACACATTTCAGTATTAGTCACACAAAAAAGTATTATCTGAAACAGCGCAGCAGAATTGCTTCTATCAGCGCTGCTCTTTACAAAGGGCATTGGTGCTCATTTAAGTTTACCATTTCACAACAGTGTGAGAAGCATAAAAGTATATGCCTAGGCACCAAAAAAAAAAAAAAAAGACAAAGCAGAAAACATTTGGTCCCTGATTTAGTCACTCATATTACACGTTTTCTACATCTCAGCACTCAGTACACTTTGTTTAAAATAAATAGCAGCAGTGTGGACAAGCTGAGCGTGGACAAGCTCCACCTTGGCCTTTCAATGGTTAGTGTCATTTGTCTTTTGTCAGCTGACATTCACAGAATGAGATGGCTCCATGAACCACCAGAAGAGCCACGGAGGTCCCTGGGATGCCTTAAACGTGAGCCAGGGAAGGAGGGTGGGGGTTGGGTAGGTTATAGGGTTAACCGTCACATTCCAACCTTGAACTGTCAAGAGACCGTGTTGTGTTTCAGCGCGACGTCACTCCTAGCTGTGTCTTCAGGTGCTCATATACCACGTAGCTGATGCTGACAGCGGGGATGACTTTGAGGAAGTTAGGTGCGAGGCCCCTGTATAGTCCTGTGGGGCCCTCGGTTTGGAGGATTTGCCTAAAGATACCCGTCATTGTCTTCTCTGTGCTGACCCCTGTTGCAGCTACAAGAGCGAAGAAAAAAAAAATAGAGTTGAGAAAGGGGATTGGGATAAACTAACCACAAAACACCTGTAACGCCACTGACAAACTAAAAAAATCTTATTATCTGCTCACCTTGTCCTTGCATCCGGGTTCGGACCAGAGCCAGAGGGTAGCTGGCAAGCTGACCGCAAGTGCTGGAAACTGTTCCACAGGCCAGCAGGACAAGTACACCAGGGTCTGAGCTGTTTGTGCTGTACTGCTGCAACCAGCTGTTCTTCAGTGTCTGAGGAGAAAAATGGAAGATTAGAACCAAGAGGCCACGGCTGTGTGTGTTTAATTAGGCACAAATGACACCTATGCTCACCTCATACACTGCCAGGTCGATGCCTGCGTACGGGATGATGCCCAGCATGTTGGGCACGTAACCTTTGTAAAAAGCGCCAAGACCCTCTCTCTTGAAAATCTGCTTTGCACAGTCTGAGATCCCAGAGTACTGGCCCGTCTTCCTCAGAGCGAGACGTGTCTTAAGGACCTGAGGACAAATTAAGTAAGCAAAGCCAGGCACATTAGGGAAACCTAACTTGGTGTAAGAAAACTAAAAATGATCCTTGAATAGTTCTTGAATTTGAACCCAAAACTAGCCAGATAATCACCTCCATGGGGTAGATTGTACTCTGGGCAATCACTCCTGCCAGAGAACCAGCGACAAAACGCTCCACAATACTCAGCGTCTTCTTATCGCTGCCAATCAACCGCTTGATCTGATTTGGAGAACAGAGGAAATCATTGAGCATCGCACACATTTCTAAACATTATGCTACACAAAGAAGGAAGGACTTTAATTTAAGGTGATCATACCTGCTCGTATGCCATGAACTTCAGGGCCGATTCGGGTGCGATCTTGATGACATTCACCCCATTCCCTCGCCAGAGTGACCTCATGCCCCCTTCTTTGATCATCTGCATCATCCCACTCATGATGCACATGTTGTTCGTTCGGGAACCATAAACCTGTCAAGAAATGGATTGATAATCATCGTTTTAAAGCACTTCAATTGCAAAATATAAATCTAGTCCGTCCTTGTTTCTTAAGAAACAAACTGACATGATGAAACAACAAAATGCATGCAAAAGGTTTGTTTGAGAAAATACAGGTGCCATCCAAATCACACAATTAACAATCGATCAGGACAGGTCAGTCCATTCCTACGGTTCAAAGTAGAATTTCACACTGCCTAACTGACGTCAGTCGGGGCCATTGACACAGATGATCTATCACAGTACACCAGACCGTCGGCCCACCGCTGACGGCAGATTACGCAGCAGAGGGTGTGACGGCTGTGTCATCAGTGAGGTGGATCGACTTTGACAATCAACCCTGGACCTTGCCCTCTTACTCTCATGTCATTTTACCCCCTTACACATTAGCCCATTTATGGACTTGCTCTTGGGAAATCTGATTGTGCCATCTGTAGTTACAAAAGCACGTCAAGCCTGACCTGCAGGCTAAAATAGTTGACTACCTCCATCCAATATTCATTCAACTCAAACATGCAAGTCAATCTTC
The DNA here is from genome assembly GCA_900303265.1 of Brotula barbata. Classification (NCBI taxonomy): domain Eukaryota; kingdom Metazoa; phylum Chordata; class Actinopteri; order Ophidiiformes; family Ophidiidae; genus Brotula; species Brotula barbata. The sequence goes on along the minus strand of OMNV01009359.1, from coordinate 8,433 downwards.
AGTTTGGTGAGATTTTTGGCAACTTTGCCTTCATGCAGACTTGTGTTACCTGCATCATGACTTTGAGTCTGTCCAGAGGAGCTGTAAAGGTCCTGGACACGGCTCCGGCTCCTCCACCTGCCGCAAGGTGCCTCCACCACATCCCAGTCTGCTTCTCCTCAATCGTGAAGTCATCAGGTACCATCAGGTTCTCACCCACATCAAAGATCTGCCAGCAATACCGACATAAAGATTAAGAAATGGGATAACAGATAAAATCACATTCAGTAGTAACTTATTGCAGTTATTTATTAATTGGAAATGAAGCCAATACAAATAAAGGAGTGTTGTGACAACTCGTGCACAAATAGACATGTCATTCCGAAACCACCTGGTTTATGTCAGGAGCAGAGAGCGGAAACAACCAGATCTGTCTGACCCTTCCCATATTGATCCGTACCAAAGGTGCACCAAGATTGACTGATAAATACTAATCATGTAGAGCTCATTTCCTGGTCTAAAAATGCTCATTACATAATTTGAGGGTCAATAACTGAGTAAATGATTGCTCTGCCCCAATTACAGCCTTCAACATTCGAATGCTCGGGTGGAAGGAGTGGCTTCACTCAATCTTGGGGCGTTTAGCTTTTAAATACCATTCTGAGTAGTATTCAAACTGAGGTTAGCAAGCATTCATATTTTACGCAAGCATCAAATATGACCCAGCATTTGATGTTCCTCTTAAGCACTCTGTGGGGTACATCCAACTCTATTTTTGACACCAGTTTAGCCTCTCAAACCCTCTGCTATGCTGCGGCCAGTCTGCTGGGCTCATTAGACTCCGTATGAAATAATTGAGGGCGTCCACGGTCATAGCATTCCTGCGGTAGCTGTGCTACATAACCTCATCTGCTTTGACTGAAGTCAAACTTTTACGTAACAGCCAGACTAAGCAGCAAAGCCACCTGATATAATCCTCCAAGAACGGGGCCAACTCCCTTCACAAGTACACCAGGTCTTAACTAATGACGTACATGTTGTGCCAATTGAGCTAGTTAGGGATTTTGGATTTTAATTGGTCCCATTATTCCAGACGAGGTGTGGCTATGTCTGTTCAGATCATGTACAGGCAATGACGGCACTGCACACCAAATGCATTGATTCTACTGGCTAAGGTGCAACAAAAACATAAAATTCTGATACAAAGCAGACGATTGTTTGTTTCAAATGTCAGACTAAATAATTGTCCACATTCTAGTGAATGCTAGAGCACCAACCGTGGAGTGTTTCCAGTAGAGGATGATCTCAGGAATGTTCTCCATCTTCTCCACCATGGGATGGTTGCTCCATTCCTTACTGCTGATCGTTATCATTCCGTTCTTATCCATGCTTTAAAAGAAATGAAGAAATATTTCATGAATAAGGTTGATGATGTTGCAGTTGTGTAAGAAAGCACAACAAAACTGTTTTGATGACCATCACCATGAATCTACCTTTTAAGGGCCTTCTCTGCGTGCTGCTGGGAAATGTGCACACCAAGGTCCCAGAGAGACTGCATCAATTCCTTGGAATCAATGTGGCCTTGAAGGGAAGCAAAAAATAAAAAGCCATGAGACAAATCCACGATGGCACAGGTTTCCAGTGTGAATGCACAGTTGAACCTAAACGTGTGCCGCAAAACCAAACTGCAGCTCAGGCGCTTGTTTTGTTGTCATACCTGCGTTGTTGCTGTCAAGGCTCTTCACCACAAGTTTGAGGTCTTTCTCATAGTCTTGCAAATAATGAACAAACTCTTCAAAGTCCAGCTGTCTGTTTGAAACATTTTCTTCTTTTTTCAAAGTTTTCTGCAAGACAAAAACAAAACGGTCAGAGTTTAGTTTTCTGCAAAGTGTTGCGACAGTAAATAGCGTCAGTATCAAGATAAATCACCAGTATGCAGGTGTCATGTTCCGCAACAGCACAACTAATTACTAATCGCTTATCCACAAAACACAGACAGTTCTGAAATGTACACTATGTCAAAAACTCAAATCAGAACATCCAGGGACCTGAACCAGAATGACCCCTTAAGTAACACCATAGAACAGGCCATTTACTAATGAATCTGCAGAGCCATGAGTACAGTGTCCACCCAAGTTAGAGCCAAAAAGAAGGAAACATCTCTGCAGTGAAAGCCAAAAATGTCTTGTATGTCACATGGGCGCTTTAAAGATGTCTCAGCTCTGGTTTCATGGCCCCACGGGATAGTACCGTGACCCATTTGCCATTCTGCAGAACTCTTGGCAGTGATGCAGACATGCCTAACTTTAACCACAAGTCAACCTGCCAACAGTTTTAATCCTCTCAAGCTCAAACTGACCACTCTAAAATAGGACGAGATCCTCATGCAGTCGTCCAGCCCAGTCCAGTACAATATCTGACCAATTAACACAGCAACCATACTCCCTGGCCTCCCTCAACCAAACATTCTGTTCTCCCCTGCAGCAGATGCTAACATACTCAACCTGTCTAGATGCAAAAAAAAAACCACAATTTCCATTTCTGTAATCCTCCATGTTCACTTCCCAGGTAAAGTTCTCCTTATGTAAGGGGAACTGCATCAACTAGCTAATTAATTAGTTATTAAATAAATCATTAATACAGGGCATTGGAGATATGGTCATAATGACGTCCATGTCATTTTTGTTGAATGAATGCTTTTTTGAGCACAAATTTCAATTCGAGTAATGCATTCTTACAGTCATACATAGGATAAAACACTTAAACTAGTTTCGGTGCTTCTCATACTAGCGAGCAACTTTATGAATTAAAACATCCGTGTAAATCAATATTGCAGTGTTTGCCATTGTTCATATGTGAAAGAAGTCTTTCCAGCATTTGGTTCCAGTTTCTTCTTTCCCCACCATGCGGACATGCGCGGTAAAAAAAAGGGTGGATTTTCCCTGTTTGACTAACACGCACATGATTTTTACATCATGAGACAGGCATTCACTGCCAATCTCATGTATGGATCGAACTCAACAAACTGATGTGAAAGCGTTTTAATAAAATAAATGTTATCAACTTTACTCCTTTAGTTTACATTATTTATATTATTATTATATTTTTGGAAGCCGGGTAGCCGTGCGGCCTAGTCGTAAGGCTTTTTTACTACTTCATGACAGTTCTTCGGGCACCCGGCAAAGACCAACGGCAATTCATTCACAACCACAAGCGATTAAAGTCATTGATCACTCAAAGAATCAACAGTGGAACGCCAGAACAAAAGTTTCAAAAGTTACGAAAGAGTGATTTTTTAATTTACCTCACGCCATCTTTGATACGTTGAAATCTCCTGAGACGGCAGGAAAACGCTCAGTTTGTTGAAGAGAGATTTCAGCTCCGACGGCAGGCCGTTCGATTCAAAATACTCGACTTCAATAGGGTCTAAGTTGGAAACAGGCACGTAAAGGCACAGACCGAGCATTTTCAGCTGTATTTTTTTTTTAAATCCTACAATAAATAAATAAATAGTACACCGAAGTTCCACACTCAACAGATTAATCCTCAAATGCCGGTAAGGAAGTGCCGGCTGTTAAAGAATGTGAATTAAACCACGCCCCTTTCGGGAAAGGAAACACGTCATTGGCTTTCAACGCCCGCCACCCACATCATTTTACTACCAACCAATCACATAAGCCGCCCATTGAAGGGCTCGCTACGGCCCCGCTTTCTCCTTGTATGAAGGTCGTCAAGTGACTGACCAATCCCATTCCTCCTTTCACCCAGGATTGGTGGACCAATCATGTCCTTCCTCTTTTTGAAACGTTGACTGCATACTGACGGCACACGTGCCTGTGAAAAGCATCCACAACCACGAATATGTAAATAAATAAATATCGAGCTACCGTCATTATCTTAACAAAAGCGAACACATGTGCGAATGTTCTCTACAATAACACTGCTACAATAATTTTGACAGCTGAGACAAAAAAGAGGAGTTAGTGGTTTTTCTATAAATGAAAAATTAACTCACCAACTTTGAGGAAATTATTTGTTCCATTATTTTTTAAAACAATGAATACAGTTTATTCACTATAATTACAGATGAAAATGAGCAGTATCTCTTCTTCATGTCTCCCATCTCAATTTCTATTATTCAGCAGATGAAATGTCAGATGCTGGTAGACTGGTTCTCTGCAAAGATCCTTTGAGAGACACATATGTTGACTGAGTTACATAATCTAGATCAAGAATAAAAGCCAAAAGCTAAAAAGGTGCTGAAAGAACGCCAAGTTATCAGCTGAGCGTGGGATCTTCGAGTGCATCTCGTGTGATGATGCCCTTAGCAAAATAAGGCAGGGGTGACCCTGGCACCTCAGTTCCTACCCAGGCCCCAAAAACTCCCAACTTTTTAAAAGTAAAAGCACCCGTCATGTGAGGGGGTAGAGTTTAGTTTGAGTGTTTGGGGATTTTAAGATTTTTGTTTGATTGAGGAAGGAAAGGAGGTCAAAAAACTATGAAAACAAATCAAATAAAGACTCCACATATTCAAAGTTCAAAACAGGTTCATAACTTTTGGTGAATGTCAGGAGACTTTACAGATTAAGCTACAGATTAGTCTACGTGGTGCAACCACCTCGCCCGTCTCTACAGGAACATCACATACAAAAGCAATTAGCTTCCCTTTGTTGCGGCATGGAAGCACAGACGAAGGGCAAAAGAAAGAAAGGATTAAAGCAAGAGGGAACACAAGCAAAGAAAGACACAAGGATCGATGAATGAAACGTTTGTCTATTTTATACATGTTTTTCAATGCATTTCCTGCAGCATGTTTTCATTTTCAGGAAATATAATCTGACAGAAAACTTAAATGAAGTAGGAAATTATTATTCTCATCATAATATTGTTGTAAAATAGTCAGATCAGAAGATAGTGAGGTAACATGAAATATGACAACAAATAGTCAGCCTGCTGTCACTATAGACAGACAGACAGGCAGACAGACAGACAGACAGACACAGACAGACATGTAGATAGTTTATTCATAACCAAGGGGAAATTATTTCATATGAAGCTTAAGTTTCACTTCAGTTTTATCGGTTTTGTATAGCTGAGACCAGAGAGAATCCTCCTGTTGTTTTGGCTTTGCATCCTCAGCGTCACACAGTAAACTGTTGCTGTTAACTCAGAGACACATCAGGGACAGTACACTTTAACCTGCAGGAGTTCAAAAAGTCAGACAAACAAGATCCAGACAAACAGCCTTTATCTGCCCAGAGAAATACAGGTAAAGGAAGAAGGGTCCTAATCTTATCAATAACACAGAAACCTAACGGGGCTGCATACAGTGCAGTACGATCTGATGATAATGCACTGTCTTTTCCCCTAGCAAGCAGAGACATTTTATGGTTGCACATAAGGATTTTTACTGCTGTTATCGAGTTGCTTTGAGAACAAAAAGGTGACGTTTATGTAACATGGTATTAATATGCCAACGCCCAACAGCGACAAGCTTCGTCATAACTGACAAAACAGAGCATGAATTTGCTTCATATTTGTCTCAAAGGTTAAATTCAAATCCTGTTCTGTCCAGTACTCTGCCAGTGACGTATAGGGCAAAGGGATCAGACAAACACATCCTGCTGACTGATGCAGGCACACTGTCAGCCAATCAGTGACAAGATTTATTATCTCTCCATGTTGAGGCCTTAATCTTTGTACTTTCCTTAAATAAGTTTTCTATTTCATAAACTGCTACATTTGAGATATAAATCTTAAAATGATCATACTCGATATTTTCAGATGGAGGATTTTTTCCTGTGTTCTGAATTTAGATTTTGTGTTTACAGCCACACTGTCAATTAACTTACAATTTCTGGATCCTAACCACAAGCTTATCCAGTTCCATGGAACACCTCATCAAATTTCATTGAATGTATTTTTGGGACATCCTGCACACACACACACACACACACACTTCACTGATAGATCTAGACTTCAGGAGTGTGAACAGCTTCCTCTTATGTTCAAACAGGGCAAAACTGGGCTATAAATGAAATCTGCCATATGAAATGTAACATTTCTTACTGAATATATCGAGCAAAAATCACTTTTTACCTCATGTTTTTTCCCTTTGAAGTAAATTGAAGATTTTTTGTCAATAAAATGTAAATTAGTGTCAGTATGTTCTGTGCATTACAATTGCCAGCTCCCTCTACTAAAGCATTATGGGTCAGCAAACACATAATGTGTCTTTAAACTAATCTAGTCATAAGTATGCAGAGAGATAAACACAGAGTAAGAGTGTCCAACACAAAAGTGGGGAATGATTGTAGAACATTCAATATTTTTAACCTTTGTCTTTGGATGAAAATGTACTCATTTGACACGTATTGTATGCACCAAAAACTTATCTGCTTATAATTTACAACTCTTTCCTATCCATGTTTAAGTGTTGGAACCTGTTATGTGTTGTTCCAGAACTGTCTAAAAATGTCCCACTTACGAAATGAGGGAGGGACAAACTAGGTCAATAAACTTGTACCACAAAATGTGTCACACCAGCATCATCATCAACGTCAGAGTCCAGGCATACGAACAAAACAATGGAGCAAATACAGGAAGAGAGATACATTATGAAATGGAAGAAAAAGGAAGTGTCTGAATATAAGGAGGGTCTAGAAATGAATTTGAAGAAACCCCTCAGCCAATCACTGGCAGAGCGCCCAGGTTAGCCAGAAGGTCAGTTCCAAAAACTAAAGCATATCTTTAGTCATACAAATCTGGTTTAATTGAATCTGTCCAAGATTATCACAATTAACGCCAACATTCTTAATAGTGTTTGTTTTGCAATGCATGCAAAGTAATTGGTTCTAATCTATTTATATAAGTATCAGACATTTATCGATCAATAATTAAAGAGCAGCGAGGATCAGATAAGGAGCTACAACACATCTCCGTAAGGTAACATGAGGTCATTTACGATCATCCAATTCTGCGATCCAATCAGCCAAAATGAGTGAAACACGTGTGAGTGTTCAGGAACATAGTTTCCAGAGCACAGAGGAATAATTAACTTTCAAACAGCACATTCAGTCATTTACAGGGATGTCAGATTAAAAAAAAAACCAAGCAAGTCTTCACATTTTACAGGCTGTAACAGGCAAAGGTTTGGTTCGTTAACAACTGCAACGATTCGTCATTCGTGAATAAGCAAAACGTTTGAGTATTGAAAGTGTAACGTGCAATCATTTAGGTGGAGTTATTGTATCTTATGCACACCATATGATCACACCTCGGAGCTGCTGGAAGTAGTCTGAAGATCACATTTGTCCACAGGAAGAAAGAAATACAGAAACAAACCGAACTAACCTTCAGGTACAGTACACATTCATCGTAAACTGTAGATCGGAGAGGTTTGTAGTTTTAAGCATGGCTGAAGTGCACCAGAAGAACGGGGTTAAGGTAAGTCTAGGGGGTCCAGATGTCAAAGGTACTAATGTTAAGATGCATCATTTCCTCTACAAATCTTTAGCAGAGTCTTTTCACGATTTCCACAGCAATCCGGCTGAAATGATACAGAGCACAATTTCATTTGTTTCATTCCTCATCGCTCATAAAATACATTTTATTATTATTGCTGTCCTTTCATTCTTTCACGCGCTATTATGACCATATTTTAAAGACATTTGAAGAAAGACGGTAACAAAACATCAGTAAGTGGTATGAATGGTGGCCTACACTGAAAGAGGAAGCTGCTTCCTCCTTGTCCACAGGTGGACAGTTAGTCGTCCCCACCACAGATGGTCTTCACACAGTCCCCATGGACTCCTGACAGATCAGACTACAGGACAACACAAACATCCATCAGCCACAGCCACAGGAGAGGAGGTAGCCACTTCACCATATTGGGTAATTTAGATGCAAATGTCAGATTAAGATTGACCCTGAGGTGTAAAACATAACAATTCAATGAACACAAAAGCATTAAAAAAAAATTAAAAAACCCAAGTATTTTGCATAGCAGCATTTGTTTGTCATTTGTTTTTCACCTCAGGACCATCAGATTAAATTGAAATAATCAGCACACAGCTGTCCTCACCTTGATGGCAGAGTACAGAGAGTAGTCGTAGAGCTTCTTGAACTCAGCCCTGATATCCAGCAGGTCCACTTCAGACCGACTCACCATGATGCGGACCAGAGTGGACTCATCGGTTCCAGCACCCTGACAGAGTGACAAGCATTGAACGCGCACGCACACACACACACAAGAAGAGGGGAATTATTATGGTGTTAGCATGACATGAAAATGTTGTATGTACTGCTACTGTACGAGAACAGAACAGAATTCTAGAGCAGGGGGCCTGGAAGAGGCAAACTGACACAACACAACACAACACAACATGACAACGGCTCAGTTGGTTCAGGCGATCTCTGTCTCCATCTAGTGGCTCCTTTCAGAATTGCAATAGA
>OMNV01009358.1:48493-86417 GCA_900303265.1 Brotula barbata | reverse complement strand
CGTGACATCAGACCGCCACATCGGTTCCCCAAGTGTTGTGGCCGACCGAGGTACAATAACTTTGAGGGCGGGCCCTGTGGCTGTAGGAGGGGGAGTGGAGAATCTCTTCACCTCATAGACCCGCGCTGTCTTCATTGGCCCCTGGGAGCCACCTGCCATTCCTTGTTGCTGCTGATAGGTGGAGGCATCCTGGGCTATCCCGCCATTGTAACCGAACAGAGAGGAGTTGAGCTGGTAGGGCTGGTGGCTCATAATGTCCACTGGCTTCATGCCTCCTTTCTGCCCTTTGCCCTTTGGTCCACTTGACCAAGATTTTGCCACCTCAGGCTTCTTCTGGGCTTTGGGAGGGCAAGAGGGAGACAGGAGGGGGTTGTAGCTGATTGGAGGCGGAGCACGGATGTTGGACGAGTACTTCCAGGTGGCAGGGAGGGAGGGGGTGGGCGAGGGCTCCCTCGTCTGGGCGGGAGAGTAAGGTGCTGCAGCCACGGAGGGAGACCGTTCCACAACATACCGATCCATCCGGCTTTGTCTGCGGGCAAACAGTTGACCTCCCTTGCCCGCCAGCTGTGGCACTTGAGGTGCTTGAGGCTTGGGGGCCACTGGTGGAGGTTTGGGCCCCCTCTGAGCCTGCATGAAGTTACAGGCCTCAGCCCCCAGCCTCAGCCAGTCTTCCTCAGGCCCTGACTCATGCCCAGCCTCCCCATTGGCCCCAGTTCCACACTCAACAGAGCCCACTGCACCAGGGCTCCTCCCAAAGTGATCATCCATGTTCTGGACCATGGACAGCAAGGCTGGATTTACCGAAACATCCTTGTTCTGCACTGAGCAGAACATAGGCTTCTTGTTGCTACGCCGACGGGCATCATGCAAGATACCACTGCGAGCGTTGGGGACTGAGATGCGCTGCTCACGTGTTGTCATTGAATCATCGTTTGAAAGTTGAGGAGGTGCTGCAGTTTCGGTGGAAGGTGGGATGCTGGGAGTCATGTTGACGTAGGAGTTGACAGACAGAGATGGAGGAGGTTGAACCTGTGCAACCACAGGAGGTGGAAGAGGTCTGGGCTGGACGTGGTTATAGACCTGGGTGACATCAAGCGGCTGCGGTGTGGAGATGGGAGGAGCAGAGATTGCATGGGACAGAGGTAAATGATTTGGCCCAGGAGGAGAGGGAAATGGTTGAGTCTGTGGTGCTGAAGGGGAGAGGGTTTGGGCCAGTGATGGATACACTGGGGGACTTTGAACAGCAGAGGGAGAAAAGGGGGTGGAGGGAGGGGCATGCACTGAAGACTTTGGAGAAAATGGCCGTTGGAAAGAAGGAGGCTGGGAGAAAGCTGCTGAGGACAGGGAGGAGGGAAAAGAGTTGACAGGGGGAGGACAGGGAACGCTTGTGTTGCTGTTATTATTTCTTGGAGGGATGTAGAGAGAGGTGCTAGACACGGCTCTCCTACAATCAGGCCCTGTTGAATGGCGAGAAGGTTGGATTGTCACCATGGAAACAGCTGTGGCAGGTTTTGTGGCTGTAGCTATAGCCATGGGTTTGGCTTGGGGAGGGCGGAACATCACAGAAGTAACATTTGCACGAGAAGGGGTGGGGCCAGGGGTGAAGGGGCGTGCGGTACGGTTGAGAACACTCCCTGCATTGGGACTCAGTTCTTTGTTCAGATCATGGTCTGAGTTTGGCATTGGGTTAAAATTAGGACCAGAACTATGACTGGGATAGTGATTTTGTCCATTTTGACCTGGAGGTGGCACCTGAGCGGGTGGGCTCAAAACCACACTAGCCGTACTAACACCTACCAACGCCCCATTGGCCATAGCGAACGCTGGGGGAGACATGTACCCCGGTTTGGGAGCAGGTTGCGCAGCGATCGTTTGGTTTGTGCTGCTGCTCTCCCACTGTGATCTCTTGTGGGCTGAGGTGTCCAACCCTGAGACCTCCAACCCGACAGGAGTGACAAGTTGTGGGCTGTGATAGGTTGAGATGTCAAGTCCTGGGAAGTGATTGGTGGTTGGTGTTGTTGGGGTAGTTGGTGTTGACGATGGGCAGGCGGAGCTTCTTCGGTCCAGCAAGTCCAGATACCCACTATCCCATGTAGGGTCAAATGATGAGAATCCTTCCTCTTCAACTTCTGAGCCACTTAGGACAGAACCTCCTCCTTCCTCCTCTGTCTCCCCTCCGGTGTCCCCTTCTGTATCCCTTCCTGTGTCTCCCTCAGCCTTGCCAAAACAGGTCAGCGTGTATTTCTTGGCCCTTTGCCGGCGTTTCTTGAACATAAGCACCCCTTTGGAGTTGGGGTTGGGAGCGTCAGTCAGCAAAGACGCAATAGAGCGACATTTAGTACGAGCCTCTTTCACTTGTTTCTCCACTAAACTCTCCCCACGCTGCAACTCTGCAAGAGGGACGAGAGACACAGAAGGGCCAAGAAAAATTACTACTGTAAAGAGGAGAAGAAGAAACAATGGAAACAAAATAGATTTTTGATTAATACTTAATCAGGAGCAAACAAGAAATAACTTAAACAAAACGGTGTGATCGCCCTCACACAACATGGAGCTGGGATGAGGATTACCACTGACAGACAGGAGAGTGTGTTGTGGATTTAGAACAAAGAAGTGGTACAGCTTTCCAGTGATGTTGAGTCACACACACCAGCAAGGTTAGGTCAGTGTGTCTGTGTTACACAGTCTGTGTGTGTGTGTGTGCTCTTCAGGCTATTTAGGTCTTTTTAATATCCTGGCTCATCTCACATGTTTAGCCTCACAAAAATACTTAAGCATATCCAAACACTGATGTTGTCTCCGCACACATCCACATTCAGTGTCTCATAGACTGACGTATAGAGTTGAGCAAATGTAGGAAATATAGGACAGAAAAAAAATCAGGACATCAAAGTTGAGTATTGCTTTTCTGCGCTAAATCACTAATGACAGAAAAAGATACTATAAACAGTCACCTGTAAGTTCTACGGCAGCAACTGCTCTAGAAAGCACCAAAATATGTTGAAATCGTATAATTTAATGTGTATAGCACTATCCCATAAAACAAGGTGCCCCGGATGATAACTCACTTATTAACTCATCCCATCGTCATCATCCTGATCATCAGGATCACAAGTCAGGAAAACACAAAAGAAAATAACAACTTTCACAGCCCGTGAACTGAAAATGACCCATAAATATTCATATTCATAGGACAACAGCACACAATTCCATTCATTTTGAGCAATAAGCATAATATTTTGCTTCATTATTGCGCTGTTTTTGAGTACATTCAGATGAGTTTAAATGTAAGAACGAGTGTATGATGTATCTTACCTGCATACACGGTGTGAGGGACTGCGTGTCCACTTAAGTCTGAATCTGAAGGAGATATGAGGTCCCTCATCTCATAAGTGAGTTTATTTGTTTCCTAACCTCCCTCAGAGCCCCCTCACACCCTCGTGGAGCTGGAGAGTGTCCTGTGCTGCTCTTCGGGGAACCTTTTAGCCCCTGTCGTTCACTTCTATGCTCAGGGTACAGCCCATGTAAATACCTTTGTCTCTTTCCAGCAGCCCAAACCAACACATGATGTCAGTCCCCTATTCCTGTCTGTCTGACAGGCAATCGAACACCTGTCTAGGCTCACATGCACACACCACACACACACACAAACACATGCAAACACACACAAAGACTGGGAGACCCCTCACCCGAGGATAATTAGACAGTGCTGTCACTGTGTGAAAATGTGCGTGTCCAAGATGTGTGTGTGTGTGTGGTGTGTAATATACTATGGTTTGTTACACTATACACAGAATTTCACTCATAACTCCCTGCTGATGTTTTGTCCTCCACTATTGACACTTCACACCTACTACTGCATACACACTGTCAAACAAACTCCCGAGCAGAATGAATAATTCCATCTCCAAAATATGTGTGTGAGTGTGTGTCTGTGTGTGTGTGTGTGTGTAATGTGAGAAAGGGCAGGTCCCTGGTCTCACCCGTCACCATTCTGTCATTATTGTCCTATAGCAAAGCCATGTTGTAAAGCTTAGCTGTACAGTCTAAAAGCCTCGAGTATTTGATCCTAGCTCTCTACGCATAGTCAGTCAGTACAAAGATATTTATTTTGATCATCACTGTCATTACGTATGTGTATAAATGTCAAGTTGATAAGGCAAGTATAATCGCAGCGAATGACTTTGTATTTCAACATCACAGTAGAAATCAAACACCAGTTTCTCATACTGTGCACACGTGTTGCACAAATGAATCATAATGAATACACACATCCTCCAACTACATACGTATGTGGTTGAGTGCAGCACAAGCCGAACCTTCAGCCTTCTATAAATACAGCCAATGAGGTAAATGCTCAGAATACTGAGCGAGGAGATACACTGCTGTTGAAGGGGACAGAGGGGGCGGAGGTGTGGAATACCTCTGAAGATATCTGGTATATCTCACTTCATCACAACTTGCCTTTAAATGCCTGTGTGGGTTCCTCCAGTTACAGCAAACAGCCACCAGAGGGTAATGTAGATTCAGATCAAGGAGTTATTAAATTTAAAAGTAAAAACATTGAAATAGTGGCAAGACTGTGAATGAATGGGTTTTTTTTGTTAACATCCAAATAATCCTCAGATTGTAAAATAATTTTGTATGTACTGAACTGACACACACATCCATACAAGACCACAGTTATCATAAGTGTTTTATATATATGCACATGAAATACGATCATGGTTTGGACAAGTGGTGACCTCTTGGTTAGGTGAAAGATGACTGAGTGTAGGTTTCCTATGCATTAAAGTGTGTGTCACATCTCCATTAACAATGTTGCTCAGGTTGTGTACTCACTGGCTTGCCGTGCTTTGTCCTTGTAGGTGGTGGAGAGCTCATCATTGAGGGGGGTCTGCTGTGGTCCCACCATGGGCACCAGTTGTTTTCCGGAATCCAGCAGAAGAGCCTCTTTAGCCCTTTCAGGAGACACTAGTGGCGGGCATGTCAACCCTATGCAGCCCCCTGCTTCCTGGAAGCCACTATCTCCTTCTCCTTCTCCCTCCACCAACCCCTGATCAGGTGTTGGAGTGATTGTGTGAGGGGTCAAAGTGTGTGGGGTGTGATCCGGGGTGGCCCACTCTGTCTGCAGGGACTGGTTAGTGAGATCTCTCCAACAGACACCAGGCCCATCCCAATGCGCCTCAAAGGAAACTCCTGTATCTGTGGCGCTCTCATATCTTGGAAATTAAACACAGCATGCAATCAAATTGATCAAGTATCAAACATGAATTCAACTAGAGTGGTTTTAAATTAAAATATCTAAAGTCCTTTATAAATTTCTTACCCACTCATCTCTGAGGTCTCCTCCTCCTCTTGATTGTCATTGCGTGCTGGTGAGCGTGCGTGAGGAGGCGTGCGACGTTGCCGTCTGTGTGTTTGCGCCTGTGTATCTGCATCGCTGTCTGTCTCTCCATAGTAAGCCTCACTGTCAGGGGGGGAGGTGATGCCGCTGGGCACCCCAGTGGGAGAAAGGAGGCACGGTAGGTTGAATGAAAGGGGTGCCAACGGGGGAGATAGAACCCTCACCGAGGAGCGGGGTGACATAGAAGCACCGGTGTACGAGGGAGAGTGGGATCCAGAGGGGGAGCTGGAAACAAGCAGAGAGACTTCATTCATGTAAATTGTATACTAAGAACGTTTAACAAGGTCACCAGAATGTGTGATGTAGCTACTGTGTGTGTGTGGGTGTGTCCTCTGACCGTTTAACCCTCAGGTTGAGTGTAGTACTCTGTGTGTCTATGAGGCTCATGGCCTGAGCATGACTGAGGTCTGCACACTTATGGTTGTCAATGGCAACCAGCTCATCATTCTCCTTTAGTCCAGCTCTGCATGCTTTGCTGCGCCGGCGTACCTGCACGGAGGAAAAAGGTTTCAAAAAAATGACAGAAACAAAACTTTTTTAAAGGTTTCCGTATCAAATGTGCTTAAGCATTAGGAGTTAAGGATAACACAAGTATTCAAAAAAGCTTCTGATATGTGTTTTATCATCATCATAATGATAACAACAATAGTTTTCTGTGTTCTCCTGCTCGTGTCTGTTTTCTCGTTTTCTAACTCTTCTTTAATTGTACTCATCCTCGTTTGCCTTTTATCATTCTTTTTTAATAGCTCCTTTGTTTTTAACTAACTTTTCAAATAACTATTAGATTATTGATGACTGAGGACCAGATCGAATCTTTTTTTTCTCCATTCTGTTCCATTGTATTAGAACTTTTGTCAATTAAGCAATTTTTATATTCTCAGGTTTCCAATTGAGAAGTATGGTTTTGTTCATTATTTTTTGATAAACAAAACCCTTTGCGGGATTCTTGGATATTATTTGTAAAATTTTAATTTCCAAGTAACAAGTCACACACAAGTCAGATGCTTGTAGAGGAAGAAAAGGTATTAAATCTATAGAAAAACACACTAACTGTAATAAAAGATCAGTTAAGGTAACATATCATCAAAATCATTGATTCTTGTCCATGTATCAATATATTTCCTGTTGGTTGTTTACTGTTAGCCAGCAACAACCTCCTTTGGTCAATGGCCAAACTTTCTTGCAGACCAAAGAGGAACTGGCCCACTGGCCACCATCCCATCCCTGTGTCAGAATAACTCATGCAGTCCTGCAGCTGTTGCTGAAGGGGTCGCTAAGAGATGATGTCATAGTATCTTTCAGGAAGTATTTCAGTAGAGGGTGGCTGAGTGATAAATGTGAAGGCAAGTAATCTTGTCTAGATTGCAGTTTCCCCTAAAAGAGATACATAAAGGGCTTTGCTCTATCTCCTCACTCATACACACTAATACACAGGTTTAAGTGACTAAGAGTGGATAGAATTGTGTCCGTACAACCACTCAGACCCTTAACCCAGTAATCTCATTGCACCAGCTGATGAACACACGCAAGGACATGAACATGTGCTGTATCTTGTACTTTCCCACACATACATACACACATATAGAGCATCAGGAATAAGGGGTCTGAACAGCTGCATCATCAGTCTGGGCGAGGGGAATGCCTGTAATTCACCATGTGTTCCCCACATACCCAAAATAAAACCTCACGGGAAAATTAACCACATTCCTAAACAACACGACAGGAGCAAGTGTGATGTGAAACCTGGAGAGATAAAACAAAGCATGTGTGATTGTGTGTGTGTGTTTCTATGATTTTTCTCTGTATGTGTGTCATTGTGTGCAGGAACAAGGGACCTTTTTCCATGTCCAGCTTCCAGCGCATCTTAAATGAGCTATTCTGATCCGCTACTTTGCACTCTATTCCCAACTGGGCTTATCTGAGGCATGCCTAACGACACACAAACACACATACACACATCAGCGATAGGACTCTACATATGCACACACACACACACACATACAAGCAAGAATAAGGATATACTGATAGTCATAAACTTCCAATAAGGTGAGAACCTGCTTGAAATCCTAAGTAAAGACAGGGTCTTTGCAGCCAGAGTCCCATTTATGAAAGTTTATTAGTGTCCAGTCAAAATTTAACTTATGCTTGAGCGGGGTCACATTCCTCCTCTCCAGAATAGCTTTTCTTATTAGAGAGAACATTCTGGACTGTCAACAAAAATAACGATGGACATTAATAAACCCTTAGGAGATCTTCATCTTACAGTTGGATTATTGTGTAACAAACTGTGCATTTATTACACTGAAAAATCCAAAACACCTACAGTACTAAAATAGTAAGTACAGTAAAACAATAAATATAGACATTGTCATTTGATCACACCAACGACGGTACAATACCAAAGTATAGTGTTATATATGCAGGTCAAGTTCCACAGTGAGTATCATGATTCATATCTATTCATTTGGCCACTACACCGGCTTCTAATTTTGCTACAGCAAAATGGAATACACCTGCCATTAATATCACCGTGGTTATTTTATATAATTTACATCCTGTGCGATAGCAATAATGCGCATAAAGACATGCACTCACTCTAATACATCCATATATTATAAGATTAAATAGTAAATACACTGACCTAACTATAAACTCTGTGGAGATGCTGAATCTCAAGTCAAGATCATCATACTTTATGATGACTTCCAAGTACTAATTGAGTCAGGTATCCATATGCGAACTTGGTATCCATATGCGAAAATCTACTCTACTACAAGTAAAAGTACCATTGCGGTATGTACAAGGTAGATTACTTGTTTTGACATAAAAATACAAAAGTGGCCCTGTAATTGTAACTTACAAAAGGGTTATGGTTGAAATATGGCATCCTGAGTCTAACCACTCTAATATGAATGCAAACTATCAACTAATCCCTCTCCATTAAGGCTTCAAGAACGCACGTGCATAAATCTGCTGTGCTATGTCATTACAATTACAAACATGCTTGTATACACTTCCTTTCCATTCCTATAAATTATTTATACATACAAGCACCAGAGATTAAAGCTTACAGGGCCATCAAAGCAATGAGCTACTGAATCATTGATTCAGAAATGAAGCATTATGACAGCTATGAAGTTTACAACCACAAGTCTGAAAACAGATCATAGCTACATTAAGTCCTCCGACCACAATTAACGGCTCCAGTTCAGATCCATCTACTCATGTTACCAATTTGACAGATTTGCTCAACAACACACACACACTCATACATAAAAATAAATATACAGTATATGCACATATACATACATCCTTCACCATACCTTTGCCACTTGCAGTGGCTTTTGGTGCTCTGCTCCTCCCTGCAGTCTGAAGCCCCACGGGGCTCCTCCTGACAGAAGGACCACAATCTCCTCAGCTACCATCCCTGCTCCCAGCTCACAGCCTGCTTTGTGTAGAGGCCTCTGACTGACAGGGGTGTATATGGTGTTCTCCCTTTCTTAAGTTCCTCACACTAGCACCAATAAGTGTGTCCGATGCATCTATGGGTGTGTTCTCCTTGTCCCATTCTGCTCTGTAGCCAAAGCCCTGCACCCAAAGGGAGCTGGAGGGGCTGGCTTTCATCTGCTTACAGAGGAATGCTGTGTCGGAGGGTCGGTACTAGAGGGTGAGAGGGGGCAAAGCGTGTGTGTGTGTGTGTGTGTGTGCTTGTGTGTGTTCTGCCATGTATTGAACACTTGCCATGTCACTCTCATCACTCAGCACAAGGGATGCTTGCTGATATACGCTCCCAAAATAACCACTATCCCAACACCAAGCTCAGCCACTGGCCAGCAGCCTTGTCTCCATATTGCCACCGTTAACAGAGGGTGTGAAGATGGACTATTTTAGGAATCTCTGTATTGTCTTTACAGTTCAAGAACCTCACGGTCACTGCTGAATGCAAATGGGAGCCGTTGACAGTGATCCGTTATTGTCACGAGCAGTGCTGAGTTCCAATGACCAACTTCATCTTTTTTTAGTAGTTTTCAATAATTGTACAGTTCTAGTTTCAGAACAGATCACTGTAGATTTCAAGGGACATCCTGTGGATATTCAAGCAATAATAATCCTTAACTTTTCTAATCTTAAAGTAACAGCATTTAATATTAACTTTCCAAGGGCATTTATGTTGTATAAGTAATTTGAGATTTTTTTTCGGACTCATCTCAGACCAATAACTATGAATTAATGACATGTTATGACCTAGCTTTGTGATAACATTTTACATTTTCATAGGCCTACAGGGACAATTCCGTGGCTTGCATGAACTCTGTAGCTTATTCACAAGACAGAAAAAGACCACCAGGGAAAGTAATGTTGCTCAAAAGGCTAAGAGCAGTTGTCTAAGTGTGCAATATAACTTTAATGTTTCAGTTATAGTGAAGAAGACTGCAGAAATTAAATTGAATATATTTCTAAATGTCCATTATAGCTATTCATGAAAACTTTGGTATCGGCTTCACAAATAAGGAGATACTTCATTGACTCATTCTCATTAACCATGCGGCTTTATTCTCGTAATTTTACAACATTATTCCCGAAATATTACATTTTTTATCACAAGTTAACGATTTCCCTCTAGTAATATTGTAACTTTTTTCTCTTAAAACTTTTATTCTCGTAAAATTAGAACTTTTTTCGACATTATTCTCTTAAGGCTTTTTAAGGTTTTTTTTTTTTTCCAACAGTGGCCCCAATACTTCTTTTTACCATTTCTACCTCTGCAATGGAAAAAAAAACAAATCTTCACGCCTGTTGTTGATGACAGTTTCCTTGAGCGCCCAGTAGGAGCGGTGAGCAGAGACGCAGCCTGTCTGTCGTGCCCGGATGTGGACGTGGCACAGCGCTGCAGCAGTTCCGGTGAATGTCCGCTTCTGATACCGAGAAGGATTAACGAGAAACACTCGGGCCGACATCGGCGTACCATTTGGACGAGCACTGGATTTCACGCTCTTCCCCGAATAGAGGATAGCCTTACCATTTAACAACTCTTCGGAGGTAGGATATCTTTTGGACCCGGTTTCTCTTTGATATCGCTTCCCGGCTTCACGGGTAAATCAAGACATAGCTAACGTTAGCAGAAGCCTGCTATATCTGGAGCTAGTCGGCTAACATTGGTAGCAGCGATTTGGCTACAGCTGATTCGGCTGCTGTTGCTGTCATCATGATTCAAGTTATCCGTGTGCTAACCTGGGCTAACTAGGCCTTGAAGCCGGCAGTGTGTTGTATCTGTGTCGCTGTGTTGCACGCCATACTTTTGGTTACGCCAACACAGTTAGCAGTATCGTACTTTAGCCGGGCGCCGTGTTAGCAGGTTTAAATGGACATGTTTCCATGTCAATGTTAGCTAGCGGGCTATGTGTAATGCGGCATACACTGCAATGTTTGCCAGATTTCTTTGCTGTGTGGTTCAGCTGGTATTATACGTATCTACATTTAACGTGCACGTCGTGCTGTTCTTTTGCTTGACATAGATCTCCTGTCCCCTGTGTTTGAGTTTTTGAGTCGTGTAACCCAGCCAGCAGATATGGGTCAGTCGTTAGGCCTTACATACTAAATAGCTGCACTGTTCCAGCGATTGTGTTTCTCGCTGTGGCACCTGCATTGTTGAATTATTCAAAGCCACAGCTCTTTTAGCCTGTGTGTGTCTGTTAGATGATACTCATCATACTGTCACATGTGGTAGTCTGATATTCAGAGGCCAAGCACGTAAACAATTATCCTTGTACGCACCAGTTAGCAAAGCTGAAGTTAACATGTGATAGGCAACGCTAAAATTTCTTTATTCTTAGTCAGTTGATTCTTCCCCCAGGTTACTTTTAAGGACTTTCATAAGGGATCCCACCTGTGAGGATCTGTAAATGTTTCAGATGCGTGGGTCGTATGAAGAGTACACAAATGTCTGTTTACATTGCACTTACTTGTTACCGGAGTCTCCTGCATTAGCTACAGGTTGCCAGGTTTGAGAGGTTGTTTTGAAATGTATTTTTAAAATAATCTATGACTAATGTTAGTAATATGTTAGTTTAATTATTGAATGTATTGTGAGTTGAACCCTATTGTGCCTTTTTTAATGTTAAGACAAAAATAAGCTATTTGCAGAAGTCGCCCCAATACTTTGGGGACTTTAACAGGCTTTTAAATGCATTTTCTACATTTAGTAATAATGAAGAAAATTGTAAGTCGTATTAATAAAATTAGAACTGTGATTCCAAAGTTAATTAGCTTAATGTTAAGCATGGCTCCATTGTAGTATTTTGTGACTAAGGTTCCTTTTGAGGGTGTGGTCAAGACAAACATTAAAACCAATAAAGGTGTTGTAACTGATCCAGGATATATGAAGGACATACTTCTTAGAAGTAAATGAAGTCAATGACTTGGCCTCCATTCCACTCGAAGGGCCCAGGGACTTTTTTATTATTGTTGTTATTACCATCCCTAACATGCTCCAAACTTTTATATTTGACATTCTTGTTGTGTTATCATTTCATTCAGATTTAGTAATGAACTGAGGATGAATGTAAACCAGCACACTCCTATGGCCACTCCATATGGCCAATCACAGACTGGTTATAGTCAACCAAGCTACGCTCCCCTCGATGGGGGATTTCAAGCCCCCTACACACCCTACAATGGCCCTCAATCAGCCTACCAGCCTGGGGCTCCCCCACAAGGTAAACTGCAACATCTCTGTTCTTCTGTGTTTTTGAGTGTGTGAGAGAGAAGAGGCACACATCAAGCTATCTGTGATGCAGATGCAGCATTCATAAGGCCGTAACCTTGGAGTGTCCTACCCACTTATTGTTATGTTTGCGTGCATGTGTTTCAGAAATTTCCCCCATATTTCTAGCCTTTATATTGCACTGAATCTCATCTGCCCCTTTATTTCTTCACATCTCTCTTTGCATTTCTCACCATCTCTCTCTGCATTTCTATTCTCTCTTCTTGTATTTCAGGTTTTACTCCTTATGCAAGCTTTCCCTCTAAGGCTGTGGCAGCTAACCCAGTTTCTGATCTGTCCTCTCCTCTTGACTTAGGTAACTGTAATCTCCCTCTTTTTCTTCTTTCCCATTTCCCTGTTGTATGCTCAGCAATCATTGAATCCACTCTATCAGTGGATATCAAGGCCACAGTATGCTTCTTTGCTTTCCATTAGTTGGTGACTAAGTCAGAAGTAGTGTGTGTTTAGACCTTTCCCTAATGTCAAAAGTGATAGGTGGAGCAAAAACCCTTTGGTCACAGAAAGGGGAGGAGGTATTATGTGTTTGCATGTGTGTCTTTGTATTTGTAATATCGATGTCATAAATAATAAAATGGGGAGTGGGGCATCATTAACAGAAAGTTATGTATTTTGTTATGTAGTTATGTAGTAAGTTATCAAGAGGTGAGGTGGAGATGTGCATTTGAATATTTTGAATGTATTGCTTGTCAATCAAGTGACAGCCCACCTCTTAAATGCTCCATTTAACCCTTGAATGCATACAGTCACACCAGTATGATGACTCTGGTAGTCTCTGCAACGTCTCTTAATTAAGATATATTTGTTTACATGTATTAGTGGATTATGTTAAAACCATTCTAAATTTGCATGAAAAAAGGGAAGTTAGATTTAACATAACAGTATTTATTTTGTCATCTTACTTATTCAGTGCCATACGCCTTTGAAACATGTGGTGTGAAACCTATTAATTTTTTGGGTTCTTTGTCCTTTAAATAATTTAGTGAAGTATGCATCAATTATACTGTACATGCCCTCAAAAATGTCACTTTTATTTAGCCCATTTTTACACATTTTCCTCTTCTTTAATCCAAACTTTGCAAATTAGCTTGTTGTGTTTGGTTTAACATGGGATCGTTCAGGAAATATAGGTTGAGTTTTTTAGTAGTAGTTTGAACGAACAGTAGACCCTTTAAAATACACTACCCATGAAATAATATGCCAGTAAGGGACAGGTGCTTGTCAAGGACAAGAAAATGTAAGATGATGCAGAAAAAGAAACAGGGTTTCTTCTGTTGGAAATACTTGTGAAAATAGTGGTTTACGCTCGACCAACAACTGTGTAACAGTAACATAACATATTATAGTTCCTCTGAGATCTCTGTGTGTGTGCAGTACTGAATAAGCAAGTAAATAATAAAATAGATATTGATTTGTCCATTTTCCATTTGTGAAGTGCTTTAGAAGAGATTTCAAAATATTGTGATATATATAATATATTGCGATTTAGCCAAAATAATAAAATAATAAGTAATATTGATATATTATTTATAGACCATATTGTGCAGCCACACTGTCTGAACTTCTAGTAGCAGAGAGTAGTATCTGTGCTTATCTAATCCCTGTAGAAAAACACATATGAGAATGGATTGAACATTTCTTAATGCAATATTTAGGGTTGATTATGTATATATATGCAAATATATCTGTAATCTTTTCCTGTTGCTTTATAGGTCCTCCCAGGGGCCCTCCTACGTCTGGTCCCCCGCCACCCTCAGCGCCTCAGTCCTATACACAATACAGTCAAGGGAATATCCAGAATGGACCCCCACCCATGGCGCAAGCACCACCTAGGTAATTATGTGATTAGTTCTTTTTTTCCTGGGAAGTTATCCCTTGGAAGATCACAACATTAAGTATTTCTGTGTTTCCAGGTCTGTTGCGTCTCAGCCATACAACCAGGGTGTTATGAATCTGTCAGGCCCACAACCCTCCTATCCTCAGCACTACAGTGCCGCAACCACAGTGCAGCAGGTCACCAATCAGATGACAGGGATGCAGCTCACCTCCAGTCCACCCACCCCCGCAGGACCAGGATATGGTATGTATTGGATGGATTGATACATCTTTATTGATCAAAAGATGCTTACCAAAAACGGTATTTATTGTGTGTGCCCCAGAGTGAAGTGGCAGATATTCTTTTACTCTGTAAATACAAAAAAAGCATCTAAGAACAATGATAATAATACATTTTACTTGTTGGTGCTTTATACAGTGCACAAAGAAACTTTGTTGCATGCAGAGATCAGGCTTTATTTCAGTAATAAACAATACAATGATGTGGTATGACACTTTGAATTACGCCTCATTCACAATTGACATTTGTATTGGTCAACAAAATAAGCGCAATCGCAGACAAAAGCCACTGATCAGAGAGACACCAGGGTGCACTCATTTTAACAAGGTGATTCAAAAATCTTCCTCAAGCATGGCCAACACAGGGAAGATGTCTGCTGTGTTTGATTTCTGTTGCCATTGTGTGAATAGTCATCTTCTTTGTCATTTATGGCGATAAACAGCACCTTCCCCTCTCGCTTCCTCTTGGTGTGTGGCTCTCATTACGGAACCAAATTGTCTGTTTTACAGAGTCTGGCTATGGTTTACATTCAAACATGGCACCTTACCCTTTTTCCAGTCACATTTACATAGCTCTGTGAATAAGTTTTTTTTGTCTCTGTCCTCAGCTCCACCTCGCAGCTCCCAGCCTCCCGTCAGAACCGCCTACTCAGCTTTACCTCCAACCTCCCACACTCAAGCCCCTCCCCCCGCATCCTCTGCTTCCACCCAGCCACCACCTCCCAGTGGCTCTGCAACACCTCAGCAATATTATGGAGGCCCACCTCCTTCACAGCAGCCATTGAATCCCTCTGTATCCCAATCCTCGCAGCAGCAGCCGTATGCCTCCGCTGCACAGTCTCCTTCTTCTCAACAAACTTTTCCTGCCTCCAACTTCTCCAGTCCTGCACCACCACCCAGCCAAGCTCCAGCTCCACCAATGTCTCAAACACAGCAGTCCTATGCCCCAAACCAACCACCGTTTTCTTCAGCCCCTCCACCTGTCAGTCAGCCTACCCAGTCCGGGCCACCACCTCTTAACCAGGGTTCTTTTGCAACTAGGGCTCCCCCACCTTCCTCCCAGCCTGGGCCCTTCCCACCATCATCTCAGCCTGCTTCCTTTCCACCCTCCTCTCAGCCTACATCTTTCCCTCCTTCCTCTCAGCCTGCATCTTTCCCTCCTCCCTCTCAGCCTGCATCTTTCCCTCCTTCCTCTCAGCCTGCATCCTTCCCTCCCTCCTCTCAGCCTGCATCCTTCCCTCCCTCCTCTCAGTCTGCATCCTTCCCTCCCTCCTCTCAGTCTGCATCCTTCCCTCCATCCTCTCAGCCTGCATCGTTCCCTCCATCCTCTCAGTCTGGTTCTTTCCCTCCTTCCTCTCAGCCTGTGTCTTTCCCACCTCCTGGTCCTCCTCCCAATTCTGCTCCCTCTGGTCAGTACCCAGGTCCCGTGCCCCCACAAACCCAGCCTTCTCCAGGTCAGCCATCCCCCTACCACTCAGGTCCACCTCCTCCTATGGGTCAGATGCCTCCCACTTCCATGTCCCAGAGCAACCACCTGCCTCCAGGGCCACAAGTTCCACCAGGCCCCCCTGGACCCCTGCAACAACCTCCATCTCAGCTCGGAATGCAGCGAGCATACCCTCCTCAGCAAAATGGTGAGGAGAAGGCTATTAGGTATGAACAACATGAGTTACTCTCTGTTTTCACCATTGCTCAGCTATATTCTTGTTCTCTCCAGGTGCGTTTGGGCAGGTTAGAGGCCCTCAGCCTGGCTATGCAGGCCCCTATCCTGGCCAACCGAACTATGGAACCCCAGCACCAGCACCTGCTCCTCAATCACAGAAGAGACTTGACCCAGATGCTATCCCGAGCCCGGTAAGGACAGACAAATACAGAAAATTAACCTTTGGTTCAACCGTATGCTTGACTATTTTCAAATTGAAAATTAGGAATACTTGAATTGGCATCTGATAGCACCTGGGTGGTCAGTTATCACAATTTAAATTTGAAAATATTCCTATTGTTGTGAATATTGCTAAGACTGTGCTCCAAAGCAGTCTTACACTAACAATTTTACTTTGCTTAATTTCTTATAACCTTCTGAATTCTTTTGTGCACATACAGCAGCTTAGCATGTGCTTCATACAGGCTTTTAGGCTGTATGTCTATCTGTGCTAAACAGTAATTTAAACTGTATTAATAGTCAACAGTACCAGCAACATCTAATAAACACTACTGCTGTGTTCCTGTGTGAACATCAATGCTCCATGATGTTCAGTACAGTTTTGCTGTTTTCTCTTCTCACACTCAGTATTATCTTCCACTCTGTATTTTTTAATTCTGTTTTGCACAATTTGCTGGACAAACTCTTTTGAATGTAAAGCAAGCGTCTGACCTGCCGGCTGTGCAAAAATCAAGACATAGAATAGATCCAGATGCAATCCCCAGCCCAGTAAGTCTCCTGTGTGCCTGCCTTTTCCTCTGCTTCATCCCGTCGTATCTGCTGTCCCACACTAACACATGACTTCCACTTTTCAACTGCTAACTCTGAAGTCGATCCCTGTCACAGTGTCAGAGATGGGCTCCTGTCGGACATGTCAGACTTAAGTTAATATCTGAATCATTAATCACCAACTCCTCTGTATTTCTGTGCAATCTTTCCATTCGATCAACGATACACTGACCTCGTTCTATAACGTCTGAGACTGCATTTCAGCAGCTGAACCTTAGTAAAACTGAAACCCTGACCAATGAACTTCAAGATCATTGCAAATTGATAATTAATGTAGTTCAAATTTAAGTCAAAATGGCCAAATGAAATTTTTCCGATTGATTTAAATATGTGAGGAAACTAGTCACACCAACACGCAGCATGTTTTGCTGTGTCATACAGTGTAACCACAAAAAACACGGAGATATGTGTACTAGATATACTGTGTTTGTTTTACATCAGACAGTCATTGGAATCAATTAATCAGTGTTTAAATGTTTTCATCCTATCTCTGCTGAATTTGCATGACCATATAGTTTATACTGTATTGATATTAGCAATGGTTGATCGATACAGTTTGATATGTATCTTTAACAAACAGATACCAAACTGGTATCAGTACAATTTGGTAATCCAGCTGTTGCAATTGGGGATGGAAAGTGCAAAAAAACATGTAAGCTTAAAAAATACTTAATTTGCATATAATCCTTTTACTGTGACAAGTTATAATTACAATTAGATTTTTTAAAACCATTGTCCAAACTAAGGGAAAGTGTTTATAACATTGTTTCAGAATACTGTGTTTTTCTTGGAGCCTGTGATGACACACACAACTTTATCACATTGTCCACAAGTACCCACTATGTCTTTCTGGACACATATATCAGTGAATATTGCGTTGGTGCCTGCAACCCGAATGTGCTTGACTCCCATTACTCCAGGGAGCCCATCTAGTTTTGGGTCTGACAAATTCTGCCTTCTACCTTTGTTTTCAGGGGTTTTCATTCACTGGGAAGCTCAGACAGCAACCCCCTTTTAACCCTTCTCACTTCCCTGCATGCTAGCCTACAGCATCTTCACTTGCCCCAATTCTTTGTGAAGTGGCATGCATTTAGGGATTCTTAACTTTTTCCAGGCCTTGTGATTTAGTTCTCTTATTTTTATAGTTGTCAGGCTATACAATTAACTCAAGCACATATTTACACCATATATAGTGTTGAAATTTCCTCTGTCAAAGCTGTTTTCGAAAAAGTCACAGTTCTGGATGAGTGTTCAGTGTTTGTTTGGTGGATATTGTTAAGTGGCCTTGTTAAATTCTTCTTGTGCATGGTTGTTAAATGTTCCTTTCAACTTTAGTGTGAGAGTTTGTGCATGTGTGTTTAACCCAGGAATAGTGGGCCATGAGGTTTAAATGTGTATATTGACAGTTGCAGATGTGGTAAATTAGGTGATTTTTATTATTATTATTATTATTATTATTATTATTCACTCTTCCTTTTCTCTCCTTCCAGATCCAGGTAATAGAGGATGACAAAGCTAAGACTACTGAGCCATTCACAACGGGGGTCAGGGGTCAGGCCCCTCCGCTTGTTACCACCAACTTCCAAGTCAAAGACCAAGGTAGCTTCAATTTCTATAACTTACATGAGCTGTGTCTCAGTTCAAGGGGATCACAATTCAAGAATTGAAACTAGTGACATTTGGTCAATAACTCACACAATTACCTCCAACCTTCAAGTAAAGAACTAGTAAAAATAAAGAATACGACAGTTGGAGATATATGGTAGTATTGTGATCATGTTTATTTGAACAGGAAATGCCAGCCCCAGATTTGTCCGCTGTACAGCCTACAATATGCCTTGCACAGCTGATATGGCCAAGCAATCTCAGGTGCCTCTGGCTGCTGTCATTAAGCCCCTTGCCACACTGCCACCAGATGAGGTAAGAGATGCAGCAAAGCATAATTTCCTCTTTCTACACTATTCTACACCAGTAAATTCCCCAAAATTTCAAAGTTTGTGGGGTTTTTTTCTTTTCTTCCATATCATCTAGTTTGATGGCAAGCATCTTTATCATCTGCTGGGATTTTCATAACATTTGTACAGTTATCATCCTGAGCTTGCTTTGGATTAGTTTTCAGGACAATGTCCGGTGTGCAGTTGTTATTACAGGATGCCTGTAATGGTAGTGGGATAATCTCTCAGAACTCCAGAGATGGGAGGGGCCCAGAGTTGACCTTGTTTAGTTCACTTGTCACTTTTGTAATCAGTTTCTATGTGGAATAGACTTTTATGATATTGTATTAGAAATTTTAGTAAAAGCGGGTGTGATCACATCTAATGTATATGTGACATGTATTGTCTCCTGTTTTAGGAATTGTATCCCCACCAGGTTATTCTCAATTCATTCTCTGAATCACCTCAAACATTTTTCTGATAGACAGATTATTAAAACAAGCAACTGGTCTTAATTCTGTCACTGAATCTCTCCTCAGACTCCTCCATACCTAGTTGACCACGGTGAGAGTGGTCCAATACGTTGCAACCGCTGCAAGGCCTACATGTGTCCCTACATGCAGTTCATAGAGGGAGGTCGTCGCTTCCAGTGTGGGTTTTGCAGCTGCGTCACAGAGGGTTAGTTTTCTTTTTATTCCTGTGTTTATGTATTAAAACCTAAAGTGGATGAAAAATTGTAGCGATTAAGGTCACTGTATTAATATTTTCTTTACCTTTTCCCATTGCTTCTTTGCCAGTGCCCCCCAACTATTTCCAGCATCTGGATCACATTGGCAAGAGGGTAGACTGCTACGAAAGACCAGAGCTTTCCCATGGTAGCTATGAGTTCCTGGCTACAGTTGACTACTGTAAGGTAAGCCTGGAATCAATGAGGATTCACATTATGTAGCAGGCATTAATCTGCAGGAGGGCAACAAACTAGTGTATGACCACCTTCCAAAGGCATTTCGGCCTAAAGAATTTATTGCTTTTCATTCCATTTCTTCTTGCATTGAAAATAAAGGCATTTGAAATACCAACACTGTTCTGTCAGGCACCAGCAATGGTGCCATGTGCAGTGCTGCTTATATCTCGTCCAGCGTGATAGTGAACTGATTAGAATGACCCTCTTTGTTTGTTCAATATGCAGGCCTTATTTATACATGACTTACTGTCTGGCATTAAGTCATGTATCATGTTCAGTATCTATTACAGATTGAAAGGCTTGACGGTGTTTGGATCTTTCAAAAAGTACATGGCCTTTTCATGTCTCTAACAGAACAACAAGCTTCCCCAGCCTCCAGCCTTCATCTTCCTTATTGATGTTTCCTATAACGCTGTGAAGAGTGGCATGGTCAACATTGTCTGCCAGGAACTCAAGACCCTTATAGACCATCTACCCAGGTGAACACAGATGTGAACTGAAGCAAGATGAAATGAGAAACGCGGGGAAACACAATAGGGGGATGATAAGAATCTGATTGAAGCAATGTTAGATGGGGGGAGAACTGTATATCACCTTTGGTTTATACACTCACCCGCAGATCATGTCAGGCAATTAAACCCATGTGGTCCTCTTTTTGTGTCCAGGGAGAATCCAGAGGTGGAATCTGTTGTGCGAGTAGGTTTTGTGACCTACAACAAAGTGTTGCACTTCTATAATGTGAAGTCCAGCCTGGCCCAGCCCCAGATGTTGGTGGTATCAGACGTGTCGGATATGTTTGTACCGCTGCTCGACGGTTTCCTGGTCAATGTAAACGAGAGCCGACAAGTCATCGAGAGGTGTGTTTATATAAATCAGAAATACACAAATAAGCAGAGACATGAGGTGCATACCACATGGATACATTGCTTCAGATTGACCATCCACTGTTTTTCAGTTTGCTGGACCAGATCCCAGAGATGTTTGCAGACACCCGTGAGACAGAAACAGTCTTTGGACCTGTCATTCAGGCAGGTCTAGAGGCACTTAAAGTAAGAAGAACTTTTTTATTTGCAAGACAGTCCTTTCCTCTACGCTACATTCTCAGATATGTCACGGTTTGATGTGGGTCTCAATTGTCTCATCCAGCTGTATATACAAGCCGATAAGATAAAAATTGAAGATAATAGGCATGCATTTTGTTCTGTTTCTCAGGCTGCAGACTGTGCTGGAAAGCTGTTTGTGTTTCACACCTCTCTGCCAATTGCTGAGGCTCCTGGGAAGCTAAAAAATAGAGAGGACAAGAAGCTGGTTGGCACTGACAAAGAGAAGGTAGGCACCATAGTTGCATGTGGGTTCTTTACAATTAGTTCTACAGTTTTAAGTAAGATTAGTATTATATCTTAGTTACTTACTCATTTGTCATTGGGGAAAAGTAGTAAGCAATGTTTCACAAAGAGCCCACACTGACACCACCCTCTATTCTCCCCAGTCTCTGTTTCAGCCCCAGTTGGGTTTCTACAATACCCTGGCAAAGGAATGTGTAGCCCAGGGCTGCTGTGTGGACCTCTTCCTCTTCCCCAATCAGTATGTGGACGTTGCCACATTGGGAGTGGTTCCTGTATCAACTGGAGGCTCTATCTACAAATACACCTACTTCCAGGTGAGGGAAAATCACATGAGCAAACAGCTTGTGTTCCCTCTGTTGGTTCAATCTGTGCCAGTACCAACTGGAAGGAGGGCCACATAAGGTCCAAAGCAAGTGCTGTGTTATACCCATAACAATCGTGTAAAGTAAGGAAATAAAAATACTTCACTAGAGTACTTCGGTATCTTTTAGCAGACTTAATGCTGGAGGAGAGTATAAATATTTGCATCAATTATTACTTTTAACTACATATTTGAAGGAAAATCAGTACTTCACTACTTTTGTCAAAACAGTCTGTCACTCATTACAAAATGAATTCCAAAATAGGTGATGTTTTCAGTATACAGTATAAATATATAGACGTTGATAGAAATCACTGTGAGATAAGATAGAAACTCTTAACTTTCAATAAAGTTCAATAATAGTTTTGAAACTTAAGTATAATTATCAGCAGCACTTAATTGAGATATCTGGACTTTTACTCAAGTATAACCTAAAGTTCCTTTATCCAACTCTGCTTTAAAGTATCAGATCCAATATAGTTTGACATTGGTTTTTAACTTTAGAGGCTTTATTTATTCCAGTCTCAGACAGATCAAGAGCGATTCCTGAATGACCTCAGACGAGACATTGAGAAACCAGTAGGGTTTGACGCTGTTATGAGAGTGCGCACCAGCACAGGTAAGATTTCTTTTTACATTAGGCTACAATAGTCAATATGACATATGATACTGACTTGATGATCCTTTGTTTCATTTTGCTGTCATCCCTGCCTTCCCTCAGGTATCAGAGCAACAGACTTCTTTGGCTCCTTCTTCATGAGCAACACAACAGATGTGGAACTGGCAGGTCTGGACTGTGACAAGGCTATTACTGTGGAGTTCAGGCACGATGACAAGCTCAGCGAGGAGACAGGCGCACTTATGCAGGTTTGCATATTTGGGTGTAACAAAACACTTCAAAGAACGGAATGCAGTTCACTTGTACCTTCAGGCATTGATTAGGAACCAATCCCACTGGTTGTTAGTCACCCTACAAGACATCATGTTAATTGCTGTCCTACTTGATAATTTACCTGACAATGGTTTCTTGGATGTGTTTCCCTACAGTGTGCAGTGCTGTATACTAGCTGCAGTGGCCAAAGGCGCCTGCGTGTTCACAACATGGCCGTTAACTGTTGCTCTCAACTGGCTGATCTCTACCGCAACTGTGAGACAGACACAATCATCAACTTCTTCTCCAAATATGGTGAGCAGCAGTGTCTCTGTTATTTTGGCTCAGGCTGTGTGGGTTAACAATGAGAGAACTCGTAGTGAGCAATGTAAATTTACACATTCTGCATTATGCTTTTGGGCTGTGGGCCTGGGAATGTGTAAGTGAAGAAAATTATGATCTCAACAAAATTACTGTGAAGCTAATGTGCTGAATCACCATCTGATCCTTTGGAGCTGCAAATTAGCAACAGCAGAAAGCTATGATCATGCTCAACACCCCGGCTGCTATGAATGGAAGCAGCTTCTGTATTCTCTCACCTTTCCCTCGATAAAATTTGGAACTGAAACTGTGAACTGCAGGAGTCTTTGAACAGGATAATAATCAGTGATGAAGTTATCTTTTGTATCTTATCTAATTTTAAAGCTGCATTGCATTGCAGTTAGCTAATAATATGTAGTCATGTTATTTGTGTTTCTCTCCCCCTCTGCCCTGTTGCAGCTTTTCGTGGCGTCCTGAATAGTCCCACCAAGGTGGTGAGAGACACACTGGTCAACCAGTGTGCCCAGATCCTTGCCTGCTACCGAAAGAACTGTGCCAGTCCTTCGTCTGCTGGACAGGTACTAAAACCCAATGGAATAACTAATCGCCGACATCTCATTGATTAGAAAATACCACTGTGAATGATACCGTGTTCACACTCATGTGGAGTACGCAGATAATGTCATCATTCTCATTTTCATTGATGTCATCTTTTGCATTTCCATAATCCTGTTTCTGTGTCTGAACTGCAACTGTTTGTGTGTGTTGTCCAGTTGATCCTACCAGAATGTATGAAGCTGCTACCGGTGTATCTGAACTGTGTGCTGAAAAGCGACGTCCTTCTGCCAGGAGCAGATGTGTCGCTGGATGACCGAGCTTACCTAAGGCAGCTGATAAGCTGCATGGATGTCGCAGAGAGCCATGTCTTCTTCTACCCTCGTCTTCTGCCTCTGGTGAGACTTAACACAAGCTGTTTCCTAATAATGCTGAGTTGCAGGCTTGAGTGTGTGGGGAGAACCCAATCAAATGCCACCATGTGAAGTACGAGTCAAAGTCAAACTCTGGAAGTCTGAGAGTGACAGTGGCCCGCACTAAAAAGTTCAAAATCCTTACAATCCATTTGGAGAAATATTTTTTTAAGTAAGCATTATTTATGTTTGTATCACCATCATCAATAGCAGGGGCGCAACGATTAGTCGAGAAAACTATGACAAAATTAGATGCTTGGCACTCTGTTTACAATTTATCACAATTTTGAATTCAGCATGTGGCAACAATTGTTCCTGTCTGTTGGAAAGACAACTGTGAGGCGATGGAAAAAGTCAATCAACTTGATGGTTGTGATGGTGTTTTATATCTACAGCTGATTGTAACTTTATGCGACATTATCATTTTGACTGTTCAGATGAAGCTGGAAGGGGACACGTTGCCGGTCGCTGTGAGGGACTCGGAAGAGAGGCTGTCCAAAGGTGGCGTGTACCTCCTGGAGACGGGACTGCACCTCTTCCTCTGGGTAGGAGCCAGCGCCCAGCAAGAACTGCTCCTCAACATCTTTGGCACGCAGAGCTTCAGCCAGATTGACCCCAACATGGTGAGATCAGCATTTCAGATATACTGCAGTTATTTAGCAACTTCTCTGACCTGTTTACATGTTTAAAGGTAAACATCGTTTTACTGCAGTGTGGGTGTGATTATTAGTACTCAGTATTGTTCCATGTTATTAATCCATTTCAGACAAGCCTGCCAGTGCTGGACAATCCCTTCTCTCAGAGACTCAGAGAGATCATCGACTCCTTCAGAGCACAGAAATCGCGATACATGAAGGTCAGCTCTCCCTTCACTTTTTAAAATTCACAATCACTTTCTCCCTCTTTCATGGACTCACTCTGATCCTCATCTTTTCATAGCTGATGGTGGTGAAACAGGAAGACAGAGCAGAGCTGATTTTCAGGCACTTCTTGGTCGAGGACAAAAGTGCCAGTGGCGGAGCATCCTACGTGGATTTCTTGTGTCACATGCACAAGGAGATCCGCCAGCTTCTCAGCTAGGCCCTCAATCCCAGCACTACCACCCTGTCACTTTTCACCCTTCCTAGTGAAAAAGCGCTTTATCTTTTTTTAACCTAATAAACTAAAGCTCTGCTCGCTCTTTGTAAGTCAAACACCAGAGACCAGCTGGCACATCTTGCCAGGTGTGTGTGTGTGTGTGTGTGTGCGTGTATCAGAGACGGAGGGAAAAATATATTAATAGAGCTTTACTCTGCCTCAAACCTAATGCTCCATTACAGCGGGAGCAAACTGGAGGGAGGGTAATGTATATACACAAGTGAACAATTAATGTATGCAAATGAATGAGGGAGGTGGCTGCTGTTGACTAGTTGGTGTACTGTCTGTATTAGCACTGAAAGGCTGTTTTTGGGTGTGTAAACTACTCTCTGATAGCAAACAACTCTTTTTATATGATTGAATCCCAAAAGAGCGAAGGACATTTGCATAAAAGGACACATGAAATGAAATAAATGCTATTGTTTTCCATCTATATTACTTTTTGTCTCTTATAACCCTTGCCTTAGTGCCCCTCCGTGTGCTGCTTCTGTCATACATAATATGTTGGAGTTCATTTGCCCTCTGCACCGTTCTGTTCCGACCTGGTTTGATGTGAGCAGTAGTACGTCGGAGCTGAATGTCTCGAACTGGGGTCTCAAGTGCTGGCCTGCAGAAAACATTCAAGAAGTGTCTAATGATGTGCATACTGGTTTTAGTGTCCAGACATAAAGTGAAAATAAGACTTTTAAGGGCCTACACACTGCTTTGACTGTTATCACCGATCACTGGTAGCGATAGTAGGGTCGGCTCAACCTGCACCTGCTCAATGATTTTCAGCAATACCCACAATGGCTTAATTACAGCTAGCGATAGTAAAAGTAGACTTACCTTGGTGGGGAGGGGACAGTAAAAGCTCTGTCTCACAGTGTTTGTATTGTCATATCGCCAAATGCTTTTGTCTGGTTTCTAACAGAATCTGCTACAGTGGAGGTTTCTTCGCTGATGCTAACATCTGGCGCAAGGGGAATCTCAATTCATATACAGTATGTGATATGATCATATGTTTCACGCATCAACCTCAATAATACTACTTCTGTGCAGAGACCAAAATGTCCAGGAGTGTGAAATTAAGTTCTATAAACTCCACGTGGATAGAAAATCCATCTTGAGGTGATTCTGTCTGTGGTTGTTTTTCACATTGCACATGACGTGACTTCAAAAGTCAAAAGTTTGATGTCCAAGGAGCACAGAGTGATAGCAGATATGGGCATCAGTTATCTTAAGTTTGTCTTTGCGCTGAAAATGTTAAGTGTGTAAATAAAAATATATAATCTGTACAGAATTAATAGAAAATAATTACATTTTAAAGAGTTGCCTGAAAAGCTCTTGACGGTAAGTTTCCTCGTCACATTTAGCCTAAATATAAACTTCAGGCATTAGTCAAGAGAGCGAACGCCTGGACTGGCTTTTTCATGTGTGTATGTATTTGAGTAAAAGGGAAGTGTGTATGTCTGCGTGTGCGTCCGTGTGTGTGTTTGTGTGTGCGTGTGCATGCTCATGGACGGGGTGACAGTATGAGGGATGGGTCCTGGTGAATTTCTATAGAGGAAGAGAGGGATCAGCCAACACAACCACACACACACACACTCACACACACTCTTCCCATGAGATTAAATTCAGTTTTCTTCATTTATTACTTTAAGTTCTTTTTTAATGATGTGATTTTTGTGTTTGGTGTGTGTAAGCCCTCTGTGCCATCTTATGCTCACTGACTGGTTTTCCCTCGATCTCTACTGTAACCTTCATTTCTGTTCCCTCTTTCCTTTCTTTTTTCATTGCCTCTTGGGACTGCTAATAAAATGATTGTTAAACGTGAAACTGCATTTGTGCTTCTCCCATCCCTGTTGGCTTTCTGTGTCTGTGCTGCAAGCTGACAATGACCACCGGAGAAATACTTTACAAATGATAAATTCTTTTAATTTGAATCGAAACATATTACTGTACAAAGGTCATCCTGTATAGACACATTTTTGTGCAATTTTCTAATAAAGCAGAATTTGTTACTGATGCTTTATTAATGTGGATACGTTAGCATGTTCTGCCTTATGATCAATGCTTAAAAGGTCAGAATTTCACAACTTCTGTTTTTGGGTCGCAAGGTTGTGAAAATCCCTTTGGCGGGCGTGTTTTTGTCTTGTCTCTTTAAAGGGGGTGCACGATGCCTCCTGTTGTTTTCTCTCATTTTTAATGGCATAAAGTTCACACCTATAGAAATGTATCAGGGCCAGACACGTGGCTCTCTAACTGTCATGAGAGCTTCATGTGTTACCCACACACTTGGCTAAACATCATTTCAGTGCACACAGTGGAAATTAATCAAGGTTGAATGGCAGTTTAAATGCACATCATAGCATTGCAAACGTATCAAAATAGATCTGTATAATAGATCTAAATGAATCCACCTCGAAGATCTTCTAAGAGATTGGAAAAGAGCTGCAGAGCACCTGGACCGTTCAATCGATTATAAATATAACTGCAAACCTGATGTGTTATTGTACAAAGGGAACTCATTAGCAGCGAGCTTTTAATATTTATATGAGCTAATGAAGTATATTATTGACTCATTTAAATCATTTAACCAAGGATTTTACCTCAAGTCTGTCAAATCAAATTATTACTGATCTACAAATCGTTCAGAATTAAGCAAGCCTTATTAGAAAGTGATACTTTCATGTTCCAATATTTGAGCTCCACTGAAAATGCAGACCAGGGTCAGATCCTACTTCGTCCTTAGCACAGGAAGACTGTAGAGTCCACCCAGCCAAGCCTGAATGCTGGGTACAATGGATCAGTGATGGTAATTTGAAAAGTGTGCAGGGGTGTAAGTGCCCCATTGGAGACCCCGAAGAAGGACACTGTCCCTACTGGCCAGTCCAGGTAGACCCCAACCTTTTTGGAGCTGCTGGCTGGGATCCGCAGATTGTCACTTGCGCCATTGTGCCAGGTCTTGTAGCCGTCTTCGGAACAGCTCAGGCCCCAGGAGTTGGCATTATGACCCAGCCAGCCGTCATGACCCTCCCCTTTCCTGCACATCTTTCTGTAAGCTATTCCGATGAAGACTCTCCCGCTCCACTCTATCTCCCAGTAGCAGCGCCTGGTCAAACCTTGTTTGCAGAACACCTGAGCCCAGAAATCGAACCTTTCCTCATGATCAGGATAATTCTGCCTGGTCCACCGTGTTCCTTTCTTGTTCCCCTCAGACAGGCTGATGTCTCTGTATGCGGTGTTTGGGTCCAGTGTGAGTTCAGTGGCGTCTGATGAGACAAATGTGAATTAAATACATTAATTTGACATTGACCAGCTGCAAAGGAAGATGTCCAAATTGTGGGTGACTTACATTTTTTGGGACCTGGCTGGACTCTGGATTCACCACACTGGTCCACGCTAGAGACACAAAAATATGACAGACAAGAATAAAAATAGCACTGGTATACAGATGGATGGATGGCCATGGATTTCTGCAATTTTTAGATGAAAATGATTTTTTGTCGTTTTTCACGCAGTTCTGAACGTTTACTTTGTGTATATAATATGCCCATAAATTATGTAGAGGTGTGGAGACGTTCTCTGAATGATCCTGGAATGTTCTTTGGACTCTTTGTAATATTGCTATACAAGAACATCAGAGACATTTTTTTACACGTAAGGAAAATATGTTTTACCACTAAAACTCTCTTACTTCTGCTTGTAAATTGTTATTTTCCAAGTATTTTTTGAGAATTATGGAGTATTATTGGAGAATATCCTCTGCTTTGTATTTGTATGTGATCCAGATGTAAATAATTGGTTGGAATATAAAAGTAGAAAATATCTTGATTTTTTTTTTTTTTTTTTGTAAATGATGTGTTATTTGATGCTACAAATGAAAATAATCCTTTTAATTGCATCATCCACTGAGAGTCACGCCCCCATCACTACCTGAGGTTTTTCAGACTGCAGCTTGACTCCTCCGACAGCATGGACAACAGTCTCAGACCAGAGGTTCCTGGGTGGTTGTAGCTCAGATCAAGGTCGGTCAGGCAGGATGAGCTGGAAGTCAGAGCAGATGCCAGGAAGCTACAGCCTTCCTCTGCAACGCTGCACAGGGACAAACTGCAAAAGAGACATCAGACAATCCACTTACTGTATCTCCAT
Source organism: Brotula barbata (assembly GCA_900303265.1). Classification (NCBI taxonomy): domain Eukaryota; kingdom Metazoa; phylum Chordata; class Actinopteri; order Ophidiiformes; family Ophidiidae; genus Brotula; species Brotula barbata. The sequence continues at coordinate 57,587 of OMNV01009358.1, read as the reverse complement.
CTGCACACTACACATTCATTTGGAATCAACGTTCACACGGGACACTCACATGAGTATTTCCAGTTTGCAGTGAGGACTGTGTAGTCCCCCCGAAAGCCTTTTGACTCCTTGGTCCTGCAGGTCATTGTCCGTCATGTCCAACAGTTTCAGCTGTGAGTTTGAGCCGATAACTGAGGCCAGACAGTCGCAGCTTTGCTCGGTCAGGTTGCAGCTACACAGCCTAGATGATGAGAAAATATCATCAACGTCACATTTACATATCTTGTTAGAAATAATGGCAAAAATGTGTTTGATTTGGACCTGATCATCTGTAGTTTACTGTTCTTCAGACTGTCAGACAGTAACGTTAACCCTGCATCTGTCAGGTTGTTATTGCTCAGGTCCAACTCTCGAAGTTGAGACGAGCTGATGGTGTCCGCCAGTGATTCACAGCAGTTTGCCGTTATGTTACATCCATTCAGCCTGCAATAAGGAACCCAAAGTGAGAAACGAAAACGTACAAAACCTCACTTTGAGATGTTCATGCTTTTGCAGAGATGTGTTCTGTTATCGATCATGGGTGTCTTAGATTAATAAAAACTTGTTGATCATGACTGTTAATCTATTAGGCAACTGCAACAAAGCAAATTTAAACGTTTGTACCTCTCATATTGATGACTACTTTTTTGGTTTAATACTTTTAAATACAGTACACAGCCAAATATTGTACAACTGTAGTCTTCAGTGTCATCAGTTGGTTGACTTTGTTGAGTTGTGACTTTGAAAATGAAAACCCAGCCTGTTTACAGATCAGGAACATTGCAACAAAAATATTCAGAAAGGCAAGAATCTCGGTGCGACACCTACTTTGCTACTTGGGCCGCCTTGACCACAGACGAGAGCCTCAGAAGACCCTCCTCTGACCGGGTGTAATTGCTGAGTTCAAACACACACAGCTCTTCCTCTGAAGTCAGCAGCACGTAGACCAGCGTGGCCCACTGAGCTGGAGTCAGTTTGGTTGTGTTAAGATGGCCGGAGCGCAGGCACGTCTGAATCTCCTCCACGAGATCGCGGTCATTCATCTCATTTAGACAATGAAACAAATTGATGCATCTGTCTGGAGCCGAATTGTCCTTGATCCGCTCCTTGATGTGTTTGATGATCTCCACTCTTGTCTTTTGGTTTGTTCTCTTGCTGGTCATCAGATGTTTCAACAGACTCTGATTGGATTCCAGAGACAAGCCCAACAGAAAGCGCAGGAAGACATCGAAATGTCCACTTTTACACTTCAAGGCCTTCTCCACCGCTGCCTTATAGAGGATGACCTCGGAGGACCCTCGTAGGGGTGAGAAGAATCTACTCGTTGACTTTTTGCACAAGACGTTCATGTTGTCTTTGTTAAATGTGAGAAAGACGTACAGGGCAGCAAAGAATTCGTGCACGCTCAGGTGGACAAAGCAGAAAACCTTCTCCCTGCCCAGCGTCAGTTCCTCGCTGAAGATCTGTGTGTAAACTCCTGAGAACAGCGATGCCTGTTCGACATCAATACCATTCAGACACAGGTCCCTCTCATAGAAGATCAGGTGACCTCTCTCCAGCTCTGTGAAGGCGAGTTTCCCCAGAGAGAGGATGTTGGCTCTCGCACGTTCAGCGTTTGACTCTCGTCGTCCGTGGAGCCTCATGTTCATGTTTTCCTCATTCAAGGCCAAGAAGTGGATGTACATTTGTGTAAGGGTCTGGGGCAAGTGTTTGCTGTCTGCCGTTGAAAAATTCTTCTCGAGAACACTTGCAGCCATCCAACAGAAGACTGGTATGTGGCACATGATGTGGAGACTCCTGCAGGATTTCACGTGTGTGATTATTTTGTTCGCCAAGCTCTTGTTCGTGATTTTCTTCCTAAAGTACTCCTCTTTCTGGGGGTCGCTGAACCCCCTTACCTCTGTCACTAGATCGACATACTCAGAAGGAATCAGACTGGCTGCGGCTGGTCGAGATGTTATCCAAAGCAGAGCAAAGGGGAGAAGATTTCCCCTGATGAGGTTTATGAGAAGCACATCTATTGTGGTCGGCTGTGTTATATCAGACACTATTTCCCCGCTGTGGAAGTCCAGAGTGAGGCGGCTCTCGTCCAGACCATCCAGGATGAACAGCATTTTATAGTTAGTGCAGATGCATATTTCTGTGTCTTGTATTTCAGGGAATAGTACAATCAGAAGCTTGACTAGACTGGAGATGTTCTTAATCATCATATTAAGCTCTCGAAAAGAAAGAGGAAGAACGAAGTCCAGGTCCTTATTTGTTCTCTCCTCGGCCCAGTCTAAAGTGAATTTACTAGCAGATATGGTCTTCCCTATGCCAGCGACTCCCCGCGTGATCACAGTCCGCACCGGATGGTCTTGTCCGGGTAGAGGAACAAAGAGGTCGTTGCACTGGATTGGTTTTTCCTGCCATGCTTTCTTCCTGGAAGCTGTCTCAATCAGTCGGAACTCATGCTCATCATTGACCGCACCACTCCCTCCCTCTGTGATGTACAGCTCCGTGTAAATCTTATTGAGTGCAATTTTGTTTGCTTCTGTCCCCTCGAGCACGAGGCTGAACTTTCTCTTCAGAGCATCTCTCAGTCTCCGTTGACATTCTGCAATCACATCCTCTGAATGAGAAAATGAATGCAAATGTTATTTTGATTTTTGTAACAATATCAAATGAACTTTTTAACCCAGTAGACCAAAGATCCAATGCTTTGTCAGGCTTTTGCTTTCAATGGCCGGTTTGACTACTACTACTATCTGAAAAGAAAAGTATCAACAACAGATCTGGTCTCTTCTTATATAATGAGAAACTCATGACCTCTTGTGAATTACTTTATAACTTCATAACTGCAGACTCATTGGCCTGAAAGCTGAATATTTAGCTGAAATTTCTTTTGACAGGGAAACCCAATAGTTGTTTAATGGCTTCATCTCTGGACAATGAAGCATTAAATGTAGGATTATTAAGGGCCCTGTTAAGATCAGGACCAGCTTTCTTTAAAATCAAATTATTGGATTTCTTATAACTCACGCTGGGGCTGCAGAGGAGCAGACGTGCCTGAAGTGGCACCGTTATCTTCAGGTGAATGGACAAACTCTGAAAAAGAAGAAACAGAACAACAGATCAATATTTCATCTTGTGGTTACTCCCATATTTTCTTTGTTTCTACCTTTGTCTTGTGAGTTGATATTGATGATGAGTGGTCCATCGATACGGCAGCCGGTGATGGCCGGAGCAATCACAGTAGATTTGTTTTGAGCTGTGCAGTTCAGGTGGAGCTGATGAACAACATCCTGAACAGAGGGAAGAGACTCTGAAAGAAACCACAACATTTCAACAGATAAAATTACATCACACAAAAAATAAAGTGGGTGGTGATTACTACGACAAAATATTTTTTTGGGGTTCTTTTACGTGAAGAAAGATCTGAAATCACTGAAAAACACTGAGGGAATTGTTTTATTGAATTCCTGTAGTTAAAATATAATTTCAGCATGATGGAATTCACGCAATAATTTCTTAATATGAAGTTCTTACCTTGAGCCTTCTGATTTGTTTCTTCAGAAAAAATATTCTGCTCCATATTTTCCCCCTCAGGTCCTTTGTTGCTGTAGACCGTCTTTCACAGGCCACTGGTCCTCCTCACCTGTGTTCATCTGAGCCGTGAAGGCGCTTTTACAACCTGTCACTGTCAGTTTCAGAGCATGAAACCGAAACTTTCCTTCACAAACACATTGACTGCTCCTTTATGGCTGATTTACATATGCACTACATATGTTCATGAAAGAATTGCTCACCTTATAAAAGATAACATTCTGTTTAAGATCAAATTACTTTTCGATTCTTCGTATAGATGCGCGTGAATCTGTGTCTTCTTCTGGCATGCTTGGTGAAAGGAAGAAAAAAACAGGAAGCTTGTGGTTGCGATACACAAAACATGTCACCTTTTCACTTTCACTTCTTGAAACTTGTTTTACCTGCTAAAAATTGCCCAGGACATTTTTTCATTTTCTTTTTTGGTTATTGAAATAATAGATATGTTTGATTGTTAATGTTTAACGTTTAATTGAGCATCAATGAAAAATCAATGGTCATTAACATTATCTCAACCTTTTATTATGTTTTCAAAGATAATATAGTAATGGATCAAATTGATATTAATCATCTTCATGATCACATCATCATTAATGAGTAGGGGCTGTTTTGTGACATGTTTGGCCTCATATGATGAAATCAGACCAGCTGCAGGGTAATTATTGACAGCTAAAATAAAATCAACATTACAAAAAAAATCCCTCAAGTATCGTGAATCATTTACAGTAAGCTGCTGATTTGGAGGGGCTATTGATAAACAATAGCACCTACGGGTTAGAGTATATGTATATGCATGTGTATATGTATATGTATACATGGATCAGTTAAAAATATCTTTTATCGGTGCCACTCCTGCCGTTTAACCACAGGCCTCACCCTTGTTTTCAATACTTTACTTTACAGTCTCGTGAAAGGCAAACGTAGCAGATGTAAGCCTACATTCTAATTAAAGATCCGTTTGATGGAACATCTACTGTACAAGCTGCTTATCACTTCTCTATGTGCTGTAAAATGTACTCTTCCATCCAGTAGTTGCTGCTTTAGCCTAGCTGTTACCTGCTGCAGTTGTGCCTGTTGAACAGACGGTGGAAGCAAAGTCAAAGTTTGACAACCTGCATAAACCTCCAAAAACGGTTTGCTGTTTGCAAAGCAAACAGATGCAGATTTAACATATTCGGATTAAAGAAGAAATAGATCAAAACAAACAGGACCTCCAAAAGATCATTACCTCTGCCACCATCAAACAATTTTAAATCTATTAGGACGTATCACTGATCCGCTGATCCAATTTTGACTAAAAGGCCAGTGTCCATAATGAAACCAAATGTGTCTATAAAACTGATATAAGTAGTCTCTGCATGATGAAATCATTTCAGTAGTGGATTATTTATTTTAAAATATTGGTACAGCCTCTGAAAAAGTCTGTACAAACCATACATGTCTGTCTGATTATTTTATATTTTCATATTTTTCAGAACTTTAGACTGTTCAGTCCTGAAGAGTTTACATTTAGACAAAAATTGGTGGTTTGGGAGATTTTATTTTGGGTTTAATCCCAAGAGCCATGCCTCAGCGTTTCTACATATAAAAACTGTAAGTAATGAGAGGAGGGAATTCTTAATTTTTAACAAATCCCACGGTATGACAATTTTTAACATGTATTTAGCTATATGTATAAATTATGTTTTAAAAAATCAGAAGTGGTGTGAACAGACCACCATACAAGAAAAATTAAACTATGAAGTCCAATTTGGTTAATTGTCAACATTACAGAATCGACTTTATCTTAGCCAGCCTAGTTGATGCTCATACATATCAAATTATTCATACACAGAGATTGTTAAATACTCACCTCTGTCCTTAGAATGAATGCATGAATTCTTCCATTCGTCCTTGTATATACAACTACATCAATTTCACTATAGTTATCGAGTGCTCTTGTATTGGGCTGTACTGACCTCTAGTGGTAATAGCTATAACAACAACAATAATAATAATGATGATAATATCATTCTTCTTCTTCTTCTTCTTCTTTTTCTATTTATTATTATTATCATTATTATCTACGTCTATCGTTCATTTAATTCTTTGAACATTAACACTTTTTGAGGAGATTTTGTTCATGTGTCTCTGTCATCAGAAGGAAAAGTAGAGAACCTATGTGTCAGCTGTGACTTTTGCTACGACAATTTATTTCTTTATTTAGTCTGGGAGGGCTGACTGAGCACACTGGCTTTTCATTGGCAGAACCCAGCTAGACGTCTGGAACCTGCCAACATAACCACAACCATCACTGTTTGACAGCCAAGCAGCTCCACTGGAGCTACTGGGGTCAGAGGCTGATTTCTTCGGGGTATCACGACAACATTTGTTGAGTGGTGGAAACGATGTTGCTCATTCACTGCCCCCGGTCAATTTATTTTTATCCAAAGAGCGTATACCATTGTTAGGAAAGAAAAGAAGTGTTATGACTCAGCTCTTGGCCCTGCCCACCCTCTTAGCTGTGATGATGTAACAGATGACCTATTCACCTTCATTAGTCACAACTAAAGGAAAGTGATGCTGAAATGTACGTAGCTACTGAGGGTCTGATGGTACAAATTAGTCTATTATGAATACAAACAGGGCCCCCATCAACCATGTGAGTCTACTCCAAATGTGATATTTTGGCTTAAAAAGGACCGACTGTCTTAACTCCAAAAAGGCATGGAATTTTTGAAATTCAAGCACTGGCTGCTTGCTTTGACTGGCCCACACTCAAACATCCGAGTGACACAATAAGAAGCTGGATAAATTCCCTCCACTGCCTACGAATGCACTCTGTGACACATGTTTGTGAGCTGCATTTAGTACACTTAAGTATATAAAACCGTGTGAGAAGCCTCTGTTCAATCACTACCCAGCTTTTGAGCAAGTTGACCAGTGTGGATAACTAGTCCGCAGATGATCAGCAGTTTTGGGGAATTCCATATTCCACATTGCAGAGTGGGATTACAGCAACATCCTTTTGCCATATCAGAAGGGTTGGATGTGTTTACCCAAGCAGGGTGGGATGGGAACACAAAATAATGTCAGCATGTTATCTGTATGTCCCTTTTCCACTCCAGTGTAGAAGAGGGCTTTGACATAGGGAAGGCTTGGTCCCTCTCTGTTTTTAAAACAGGGTCAGCTTGCAGCATTGGGCAGCCTGGGACCTCCACTCTTACTTTCTCGTAAGTACACAGTACCAAACCGCACACACGCTGCTTAATTAGTGGCTGTCTGTGAAGGTTCTCAGTCATCCAGGTCATGATTATCTAAGAAGCGATGAATCGAGGGCAACTGGTCTTGGACTCTACCGAGTCCAGTTGTCCTCGCTTCGACCCGTATGTCATTAAGAGAGCGCATACCTCTGCCAAGACCCAATAGTCCTCCAATCATGACCGCGTCTGTCACTGAAGAAATCAAACAGCTTACTGACCTGACTACGGTGCAGGTAATTAATTATGACATCAGGTGTGACATTACATATATCTTTGAAAGTCACTCACACTCTCACTCTCACACAGACTTTCTCTCCCTGACTGAGCGCCGATTTCAGCTGAAATATCCTACTGTCTCTTTCTGGGCCTCATGTTCTCTCACTCCTCTTCCCTCCTCTGCTCCTCTGTCTCTCATCAAGCGGGCAAGGCGTATTGTGTGGTTGGTGTGAGATAACAAAGGCTTTGGAGTTCACCATTATGTAATGCCTGTGGAGGCTGAGGGGGTGGAGGAAGAGGAGGAGAAGCAGCAGGGTTAACAGAGGGTCCGTGGCCTATGTTGTAGCGCTTAGTTGTCTACTACATATCACATAAACATACACGTGGACACACATACGCCTACAAAGAAAATGCACACGCACACACATACACACACTGATGCTGCCCTCTTTTTTTTTCCCTGCGTCCATCATGGATTCAGGAGTCAGCACTTGCAGATATGTTCTCGTAATATTTGAACTTTTTAGTGTTCCAACTTTGTGATGATCCCACGCTGACAACCACGCATAAAGATGTTCAAGTGAAATCACTGCTCTCATTCTTTCTGAACATGTCTTTGTAGTGTTCGTTGTCCCACGTCTGGGCAGCGCTGAGCAGGCAGTCACACACTTGAACACACATACATACACACACTGGGCCTCTAACTCTCTCTCTTGCCCCACCCGCCTGTCCAGTGATGGCCTCCCACTCATGCCACATTAAACATTTAGTGAAGCACTGTGGATCTGTGTGACACCATCTTTTAGCACCACCAAGTTAACTGCCCTCACACTGTGGAAAAACATAGGTGGAGGCTTGTGCGTGGAAACATGATACAGCAGTCACACTGCCCACCCCCACCCCAACCCCTGTCCTTCTTATGCACACATATGCACGGGCCAAATCAGTGGCTCACAAAGACGTAGTGTGTGAGAGCAGACCTGGATCGATCAATATTGATTTCCATTATTGAGTGTGTGTCTGAATGCGCCCAATGCTGTGGTATTTTCATGCGTATATGATTTAGTGCATTTCAACCAGTGCAGTCATAAAAAAAAGCAGCTTTCCTGCAGTCCTCTGAATGCACGACACGATCCACCTGCATATGTGTGTCACCTCTGTGTGATCCTCTTCCTCCAAAACCGTGTTCCTGTGTCTAAGAGAAGTATTTTGAAGACGACCTCCCCACATTTTTAGGGATTTTATGAGACTACAGGCCATGGTCTCACGGTGCACAAGACTGTTCTCGCGAGTATTCCACGCCACCTCACACACACACAGACACACAGACACACACACACACTCACACACACACACGATGATCATCATCATCACCCCTCCTCCTCTCCCCAGCCCCTCCCTTTCCGTCGCTCCTCGCTTCTCTCCTCTTCAGCTTTGCCTGCCTGTCAGAAACGTACTCTAGTGTCGGAGGCTAGGCTACCCTCCTCCTCCCGGACCCCCGTACGAGAGCCAAACCAGCCGCCGTCAAACCCCGAGGCTCGGGCTCCCCTGTCACGCCTTCAACCATGGCAACCACCGCTACTTCCACCAGGTTTACCGACGAGTACCAGCTGTACGAGGAGCTCGGGAAGTAAGCAGCAGCAGTAATGTTCCACGGTGCATCGTGTTTGTCTTGTCGTTTTGTCCCACACCCCCGCAACCTCGCCTCAACATTATGTCTGGTTAGCTAGCCAGCTAGCTCGTCGGCTAGCCGTAATAGCGTACAGACTGGCCCCCACTGGAGCCTTTTAACAGTCTGTCAGCGGATGTTGACACCGAGTCCGTTATCGTTGCGGTGCAGTTCATGCAAAACGACGCCGCTGTCGGCTAGCTGCCCCTGCACTAACGGTTAACAGCGCACTAACAAGTTAGCAGCCAAGGAGCTACCATGCTGATATTGATAAACTAGCCGTGTTAGCTTTCCCACCAGCGCTGCGTCTTTTTATTTGACAACGGCGATGGATACGGCGAACGGACCGTAACAGCTGTTACGG